>JASCZI010272046.1:44288-59972 GCA_036250425.1 Stylosanthes scabra
TTTGGAAGATGTGATCACAGCCATAGATCTTTCTAGAAAGACCATGTCACGAATCCGGCTCAACTATATCTGGGCTCTCGGCTATAACATTCTAGGCATGCCGGTTGCTGCCGGTGTCTTGTACCCGTTTACCGGAATAAGATTGCCCCCATGGCTTGCCGGTGCTTGCATGGCTGCTTCTTCTATTAGCGTGGTTTCTTCGTCTCTTCTGCTGCAATTGTATAAAAAACCCATTTGAATTGATGTCCTATTATGGTTCTTCAAGAATTGTGTGTAACTTCTTTATTGTCAAATTGATGTTATTTATTTTATTATTTCTTCCAAACTGGAAGGGGAATATGTTCGCTTGTTCCATGCAAGCAATGATTTTCCAATTTTGCCTTTCTTGATCCTGAGTTTTATTAGCATGTATATTTGCAATTTCATTCTTATTTATGGAACAAGTATAGGAAATCATTGAATAAAAGATTACATAGATTTTAGTGTTCTTTCAATTTACGGCACTATTATTTATGAGTTATCTTTTCCTTGTTCTGCGTAGTTCTCAATCATATGAAAGAAGGTGTTTAAGCGTAGTAAATAAATACTAATTGTACTATCTAGGTGTCAACGTCAATGCCGCATTCGTGCAGCATACTGAGTCAACTACATCCCTTTTTCCTTTTTTTTTTTTTCTTCCATGCACTTCCGGAAGAAGAAAGAAAAAAAATGAAAATTTGATATAGTATATAAAAGGCAACCCTGTTTTGATAATACTCTATTGTAAATGTCAAAATTAGAGTGGCCTACGCATTAATTTCATCTCGAGAAAGTCTAAATGTCAAAATTAGAGTGGCCTATGCATATCTATTCCATGAGATAATTTCATTTCGAAAAAATCTTGGAGTCAATATTAATATTAAGAAAATAATAGGGAGCTAATATCAATTTTTCTTTTATTTTTTTTTTTACCATTCACTATTTTCCTAATTATTGGTTTCTAACGTTGGTTTTTAACATTACTCTTTCATTTCTAATAACACGCTTTTGCCATCGCATCTCCTTCTTTTATGTCATCATCTTGTATATAATTGGAACATGGAAACCTGCTTATGCATGCTTCCCGATTTCACAAATCTACCAATCATCCTCATTAATTCAATCACAGTCAGTAAACAATACTCAATAGACCCTACACCATCCAAAAGAATATTATTATATTCAAGATAGCAATTAGCACACGTCGGTCGTTGCAACTGACTTATTACCACTCTTCAACACCTCATCTTCCCACATGCCAAACCCAACCACTCCAGATTCCAATTCCACCTTCTTCACACACATACAAAAACAATAATCATATACAAGCTTATATGCATAGAAGATCAATGGCTACTATCACTATAGTTACTCTATTAATATTCTCTCTATCATTAATCTCCATATCCAGTAAGCTACTCTATTATACTCCCCCTGAGTTCTATTAATCCAAGTTGTTTTCTTTTTCATGATTAATTTCTTTGACAGGTGCAAAAATCTCAGCTCATCCTGGAATCAACTACGGTCAACTGGGCAACAATCTTCCACCACCAAAAACCTCAATAAACCTAATCAAATCCCTAAAAGCCAAACGCGTCAAAATCTATGATACCAATCCTTCAATCCTAAAATCCCTAAAAAACACGAACCTCCAAGTCTCAATCATGGTCCCCAACGAACTCGTCTCAAATATCTCAACCAACCAAACACTCTCAGACCAGTGGGTAAAATCCAACGTCGCACCGTTCTACCACAAAACCCTAATCCGATACCTCCTCCTCGGAAACGAGCTCATCAGCTCCACGTCACCCGACACGTGGCACCACATCGTGCCCGCGATGCAGAGGATCAAAACCTCCCTAACAACCTTCCGTTTGCACAAGGTGAAGGTTGGAACCTCCTGTGCCATGGACGTGCTGGAATCGTCGTTTCCACCTTCAAACGGCACGTTCAGAAACGACATTGCGTTTCGTGTCATGAAACCCATGCTCAAGTTCTTGTCAAAAACCAAATCGTTTTTCTTCTTGGATGTGTACCCGTTTTTCGCGTGGTCCTCTGACCCTAAAAACATTGACCTTAATTACGCGCTATTTGAGTCCAAGAACATAACGATTACGGACTCGGGTTCGGGTTTGGTTTACCATAACTTGTTTGACCAGATGGTTGACGCGGTTTATTTCGCAATGAACCGGATCGGGTATCCGGATATTCGGATCTTTATTGCTGAAACGGGTTGGCCCAATGGAGGAAACTTGGACCAAATTGGAGCGAACATTCACAATGCTGCCACGTATAACCGGAATTTTGTGAAGAAAATGACGAAAAAACCGACGGTTGGGACACCGGCTCGACCGGGTTGGAGTCTTCCATCGTTCATATTTGCGCTGTTTAACGAGAATTTAAAACCGGGATTAGGCACCGAACGTCATTTTGGGCTATTGTATCCGAATGGATCTGGAATTTACGAAATTGACCTTTCTGGAAAGACGCCGGAGTCGGAGTTTCCAGCGTTGCCGGCAGCGGTGGATTACAAAGGGAATGCGTGGTGTGTGGTGGTGGAGGGAGCCAACGTGAGTTTAGTAGCAACGGCGCTATCATATGCTTGCTCCCAAGGGAACGGAACCTGTGATCCGATCCAACGTGGAGGATCGTGTTTTGAACCAAACAGTTTAATCGAGCATGCTAGCTATGCGTTTAGTTCTTACTGGGCACAGTTCAGGTCTATTGGTGGAACTTGTAATTTCAATGGTTTAGCTGAAGCTACCTCAAAGGATCCAAGTAAGCTTTTCTATTTTTATTCTTTGTTTATTTTCTCCGAATATTATCTCTTGTTGAAACGAAATTAATTTGATAAAAAAATATATCTGTTTGGGTTGACCCTTAATTTGTGTGCGTTTGTTTGTCTGCTTGGTTTATGTTTGAAGGTTATGGATCTTGCAAGTTTCCAACTGTGATTCTCTGAAGAAGGGCTGAGTCAATAAATGGCAATCAAATGAAAAATTGGCCATGACAAATAGATAAGATGAGATGAAATAAAATAGCAAATGGAAGTATATGTACGTTTCTCCAAGCAAATTATACATGTTTTTCTGATCCAGATTATTTTATCAATCGGGAGAGTAGTATCAATCTTATATAAGTAAAGAGGCACATACTGATACTGAAGCTTAATCCTTGTCTGTAATAAAATAATTTTAAAATCTACAAATCACACGCTAACATTATTACTACTTTCAAGCTAATTCTAACATTAAAGTCTTGAATAATGTTACGAATTTTTTTTCAATTAGAATTTCAACAAAAATTATTCTTAGCATTAAAGAGATGTAATACATGGCCTAGCCCATGTCAAAAAAAAAAAATGTAATACATGCTTTTATTCACTAGTATACTCAAATCTCCTTGTCTGGTGGTGTCTTTGACACTTTGGCGAGCACCGAATGAAATGGTTTTTGAGCATCACACGAAATCACCTTTGGAGATTGCAGAAGTGGCCCGCCATTTAACTGAAGAGTGTTTCTCCGTTACACTAACATGAAGCTTTTGTTTTCTTACCATTAGCTTTCAGATATTTTCTGTTCTCAAATGTTTTTTTATCTCTTTCTTATTGCTTTGGCGAGTGTATTATTTCATTAAGTTTCAGATGTTCTTTTTTTAAAAAAAAAAATATAAAGTTGGTTTTAGATTTTGAATGTTCTATAACTTTTATTGTGAATGATCTATAAATAGTGACTACGAATGTTCTATTTTCTTTTTTCTGATTTATTGGTTATCTATACTTCTCATATATCCTTATGTTTACTGTCCAGATTTGGACCACTTTTTTTCAATTAATGAAATTCATTTTCTTTGGAAAAAAAATACTCAAATGTTATTATCCAATTTTTTTTTTTCAATAATTCAAAAGTTTCCACCAAATGGAAAGAAGGTAGAAGTCTTCCTAAATTCCCTTTAGCATTTCCATCAAAAATCTAAGAAGGATTCAAATTACAATAAAATAAATAAATTACAAAAAAAAAATACATCTCTAATTAATACACCACCAATATAGTAAGAGATTTCCTGTTTTTTAACCTTCGCCATCTGTAAAATTCATGTTAACAACACACGTGGAGGTTCCGCCTTATCAAATATCACCAAAATGAGGCACCGCCTCAACAAAAACAATAGAGAAAGGCTCTGTTTCAAAATAAATACCACCAAAAGAAAGATGCTCTACCTCAATACAAATAGAACTAAATCAAAACAACCAATAAAATCAAATATAGCAAAGAAAAGGCTTGGCCTTTTAAATTAGCAGCTCAAAACAAATAGCACCAAAAGAGGCAGAGCCTCAATACCTACAGAATTGCTCATAACACAAAGGAATTGTTTCCGTCATAAGAAAAACACATTGGTCTGTACGGGTTATGAAGGAGCATGGAGTTGAAGAATCTTGGACTAACTTGGCGATGATCCCTCACAACCAGCCAGGACTCTCTGTATATCCTATGATAGAGTCTTTATTGCCATTGTACATCTCGGAGAATGGTGATCTTCTAGCGAGCTGTGATTCTGTATAACTTGAATGATGGGAAGGTACTTTTTCCTACAATTGATAGCTCCAGTGATGAGATATTAGATTGTCCCATGTCTAAGCGCTCAGTTTCAAGGTCCTTCCATATTTACCATGAAAGCTTGGTTTTACCATCACATTGTGGTTTTCCAAGTTGCTCATCCCAAATGCCAATAGATATTAATCCACCTCCTAAAGTGACCAAGTTTAGAAGGAGAAATTGAGACACCTTTGAATCAAAGCTAAGCAGCCAGCTCCACATGCCATGGAAATAATAAATTTAGTAGTAATTATTATTAGTTTGGTGAATAGTGAATACTCAGCTGCATTGAGCTTGTTTGTTCACGAGCATCAGATAATTTAACATTTTTTACTACATTATAATCTAACGGCTTAAAGTGTTAATTACATGTGAATTTTTATCTATTAGTATATTTTTTCGAAAAATGCTAGTTGAATAAACATTTTTGTAACCAAGTCTAACGAACACCACAATATATCTCAATTTTTCGTCTTTCTTAGATTAATCAACTCATTCCCTCCAATTGGTTAAACTTGGTTAACAAAAAGACTTGATCACTTAGCATTATTTTCTATGTTTCATTTTAGAAGATCTTGCATTATCATTATTATGTTATGTTTTCAATTAGAAACTGAAGTATATTATTATAAATTATGTTCTTTCATATTGATTCTCTAGTCTGAATAATCTTGGAACTTCACCAATTGAAAACAATTTAGGCCTATAATTGCTGCTAGGTCGTTGTTTTTAGACTTTTACTCTATAATTCAACTAGACGAAAGGTGGAAGGGGCTTATAAAAAATAATTAATTCACTTCCTATAGGAAACAGCCTTGTGAAAAAATTCGAGGTCCTTTGAAGTTTGAACTTGTGAAAAAGGCTTTCTAGAAACGGTCTTTTAAAACGAAATATCCAAAAAAACTCAAGGTGTAAATGATATATTTTTGAGTTGCAATATGATATAGGAAATGAAAGTCCAATGTCAGATATTGTAAGAAAGAAAAATATTTTATGAATTTTGAGTTTTTTATACTGAAATTGGATGCAGATGAAAGGCATAACAATTAAACTCAAATGAAAATTATAAATTAAAATGGAGATGGAAAAAAATTAAGAATATGAAAATATATTCATCAACTAAGTCTAATTATGGATGTAGAATGATAATAAATTATAATAAATAAATAAAGCACTAAACTCAACCATTGTGCTCTATTACTTGTGCCACAGAATCCACATAGTTGTTCCACAATTCTTGTATCACCTTTGATGCAAAATCAGTGAGTTCCTCAATTAGTTCTGGAAAATTTTGCAAACCTTCTTCAATTGAAGTCTTCAATTTCTCTGCAACTTCCCCAATTGCTGACCCAGTAGCACTCATTGAACCTTTGATGCTCTCTTTAATAGCATCAAAGAGTGAAGACAAAAGCAAGTTTATTGCTTCAATTATAAGCTGAAAAATAGCCTCCAAACACGCCCTTAACGCCTCGGCAAGTAGCTGAAATCCTCCATGAATGGCCTCACCGGGTACTTTGATAGCTTGAATCAACAACACAATTGTGGAAGCAACAGAGGAGAAGATTAAACGAGTTAAGAAACTCCATAATGTTAATAGAGAAAATATAATTAGCCTTAGAAGAAGAACCAACATTTGATTTAGTAAGAAGACTTGGCAAACAAGCAAAGAAAGGCAAACTTTATTACTGCAGCATGAAATTACAATGTTATATTGAATTTAAAGGTTTCAAAATTCAAAGTCAATTTTCTATGAATTTAATATTTTATATTATGATGAGTAAACTATTAAATCCAATTGGCTAGAGAAAAAAGTTTCAAGGTACAAAGGTTATAGATTGTTTTTTCAGTTAGCAGTTACTATACGTCACCTTGTATATAATAACTTGCAAGGATTGTTTATTTTTTTCATATTTGCTTTGAAGCAACGTTACTCCATTTGTCGTGCTGTGTTAACACTAACTTGCTTTTTCTCAATAATGCTACTACACATAAGATCTAATAATCTTAACTGAATTAAAGACCTTTGTTTTAGTTAATAAAAAAAGAAAAAATAGGTGGTGTAGTTTTTTATTTTCAATATTAATTAATTAACTTCTATCATAAAAATATGATAAAATAGATAATTTTAGGCTGATTAACTTTCTCTATTGTATTGAGTGAAAAATTAATATATAATAAGGTTTGATATATATTACAGTTATAATTTAATTGAATGAATGATGACATATTAAACAAGGGGGAAATGGTCTCCCCATGCTCCAAATTTTCTTTATAATAAATAATAAATTATATATAAATCTTAGTTTTGTTCTTTCTAATATTTTTATTTTAATATATTTTTGTTGAAAAATTAATTATTTCTCCCTGGAATTTTTAATCTTGCTCTGACCTCTTACATAAGAAACCATTTAAAAAATAATTTAAATGCAATTAGACAAAACAGAATAAGATAAAACTTTTCACATAAATCCGGTCCATTAAAATTTAAATCCAAACAAAAATAACAGGATTCATTATCATAAATTGTTTTTCAATAGCTAATGCAAGCATGAATTAAACAACAGCACTTTAAATGGTTCTTAGATAATTAAAGTTGAAAAACACAAACACAAACCCAAAACAAATTCAGGTTTAGTATCATGGAAGCTTAATCACAATGGAACTCCTAACATGGTTCTTGCCATCACTCCAATCCAAATCTCCAAATGTATAATTATGATTCTGGTTTTCCAATGACTTCAAACTTATTGTGACTGTGAAACTCTTCTTTTCACCTTTTCTCTTGAAGCTTAGAATCTCAGGATCAACTGAAATAACTGCTTCAGGGGGTGATCTGACACTCACTTTGTATGTTCCTGGTGACCCAACATTTGTGACCGTGCGAGTCACGTGCCGAGAAGCAGTTGAATTGGAAAAGTGATTAACTGTGATAGATGGGTAGTTGAAATCTGCTGGGTCAAGAATCTCTGGACAAATGTATTTCTTGCCAATGAATATTCTTATTTGAGCACCAGTGTAACCATGACCACACAAGAAGTTTAGGTGATCAATCATAGTTAGATCATATACAAGTCCTGGATATGCTGCAAGATTAGGGGAAATGTGACCTGCACCATAAGCAAATGGAGTTCCCCTCTCTGTTTCTGATTCCAGAATTGTCCCTCCAGTGTTGTCTCTTACTCTTGCTGTGTATCAAAGACATTAATTTCATCTTAGAATCTTAATTATTGTATGTGAGATTTAAAAAACTAGAAAACAAAAACTCTTATGAAACATATAAATTAGCCTAATATTCATCTAAAATTTAATTAATTCAACAAGAATATCCAAAAAAATCAAAACCACAAATAAAATTACGGTACAGATGCAACTGTATACAGAGAAAGAAAAGAGTGTAAAAAATACTCTCTAATGCTTTTTTCCACAACCATTTGATATAACATATGTGTCAGCACCACATTTATCTCTATGAAGTTAATGTGTACCATATAATTGGCCTTCAAATATTCATTGGTTAAGACTTAAAAATAATAGTTTAATTTATTACCGGTGGTTATGATTGCGGACTTAATAGCTGCAGGACTCCAATCAGGATGAAGTGATTTGAGGAGGCCAACAACACCGGAAACATGAGGACATGACATTGAAGTGCCTGACATGGTAATGAAAGGAGTTCTACGTTTATCAGATGGTAGCTCTGATGGAGGTAAACCTTCACTGTAAGCTGCAATGATATCCACTCCTGGAGCAGTAATGTCCGGCTGAAACAAAACACAAAAGAAAAATATATTCTTGAAAAAGTCTCAACACCCAAAAGGTGGATACCTCGTGAGAAGTATTTCAGTAGTTTTAGCCATTAGCCATTGATCTCGATTATAAAATATATACATCATTCAGATTAATGTCTAAAATCATTGACACACTTGAAATGTTTCTTTCTAGGCAAAGAAATTAATAATGCACCTTAAGGATGGATGGCTCAAGGGGACTTGGCCCTCTTGATGAAAATGAAGCCATAACTGGAGCTGGTTTAGTGTGCAATAGTGTTCTCACTCTAGAAATGGAAGCCACAGGGGATCTGCATATACATGATATAATTATTCTTTGATGCATCCTATGGTGGAAAAGAAAGATGATGAAGAATTGTAGAATTTTTACGATAAGTGATTAGATGATTATCATACAAAGTATTTTATTTTGTTTTATTAATTTTTAAAGTGAAAATAGTGAATATTTTTCATTTTATGCATGTAAAGACTTCTTCGTTATATAATTGTCCTTGTACTTTTCGTAAACTACCATTTGTAATTATAAAATGTATAAATTAGTATTTTCAAACAGTAGATTAGTATCAAAAGTTATAAAACTATACAAAATTATTGAACAAACTCTCAATTTTAGGTAATTTTTTCAAACAACCCCAAATATTGAACTGATATTAAGTTAGTTTGTAGTTAAAAATTCTTGCTTGGAATAACCAAATTAGTGAGGAGCATGGAAGAGAGTTGGTTACGTACTTGGTTCGGTTCATGTAAGAATAGATATAATTGCCCTCATCAAAATGAACTTGTGAGGCAAGAATGACATGAGGATCAGCTTCAAGGTCATCTATTAATTCAGTATTAACCAAAATCATTCCGGTAGCTCCAGCACGAGCAGCTTCAGCCCCTTTTGCAACTCTCGCATTCACACCACGAACACAAATCACTATTTTTCCCTTTGCCTTCTTAGGATCAAGAGTTTCAGCTTGGCATTGACTCCTACATAAAAGTAAAGAAAATATCTATTTAGACCACCAAAATTGTTTCTAATTTTTAAGAAAAATCGACAAAAATATTACAAATGTTTGGATTTTTGAAAAAGACGAGCAAAAATATCTTATTGTAAGATCACAGTTTAATTTTGAATTCTAATTAATTCTAACATAGAAACACAAAGACACTGAAATTACCAAAATTATTTTCGATTTTTCAAGTAGTTTGAGCGGGAATAGTTTAATAGCCATAGTTTAGTAGTTATGGATAATCGTACCTCTCTTATTTTGACTTATTTATCTACTTATGAATTATTATTGAATTAAATGTATAATACTAGATGTGGTAACTATAAATATCCTACCTCAAAGATGAGAGTGTTCAGATTCTATTTCTAAAACAGAAATACAGGTAAATAAAAGTAAATGAAAGAAAAAGAGACATATTTTCAGTCTTGACTCTTGAGTGGTATATTCTTATTTTCGATTTTTCAAGTAGTTTGATAGAGAAAAGTTTGATAGTCATATTTTTTTTATTTTGACTTATTTATTTATTTATGAATTGTTATTGAATTAAATGTATAATACTAAATGTTATAAATATCCTACCTCAAAGATGAGAATGTTCTAATGCTATTTCTAAAAAAAAAAAAATTTCAGGTAAATAAAAGAAAAAGAGGCAAATATTTTCAGTATTGAGTGGTATATTCTTACGCTTGTATGTCATTTGCAGTGGCTACTTTAGCATCAACAGCCTTGATCAACGGGTAAAACTTACTATATGGCAAATCAAACTCTGAAAGGCTTGTTCCCTAAACACAAAATTAAGCTACATTATTTAATAATTAAGCTTCTTCAAGTCCAATTAATCATCAATATATTATATTGTTCATACTTCATACATACCCTGACAATTCTGTTATCACCACCAAGAAGGACGCGGTTAGCAAAAACTCTATCAATGGTGCTTGCAGCAACAGTGATGACCCACGGCTCATAGTTGCTCACAGTAGATGAAAATGGTCCACTGTTTCCAGCTGAAGCCACAACAGTTATACCATGCAGAACTGCAGCATGGAAAGAGCCAATGGAGGTGCCACTTTGGAAAAACTCATAAGGAACATTACTGCCCAGCGATACTGATATTACATCAACACCATCACTTATGGCTGCTTCAAATGCAGCCAAAATGTCTGCGTCAAAACAACCTCCACCACTTCCGTCACTCTCTTGCGGCCAACAAACTTTGTATGCTGCTACACGAGCTTTTGGTGATCCACCACTTGCCGTTCCATTTCCGTTTCCGAATACGTTCGCCCCCGGAACAAAGTTCCCACCTGCACTCCTTGTAATGTTTAGAATGCTATCAAATCTGGAGAATTTTTAGGTGATAAAAGTATCTGGTGGTCCATTAAGATTTTAAGTATTATTTTTAAAATAAAAAAAATATAAATATATATTAAAAATAATTAGAGCCACATATTTAAAATCTTTTTCTATAATCCTTATAACACTACTAAACCACAATACACAAAACCATTAAATCTTCTGCTTGTAAATGAAAATGTTATTGTAGTAAATAATTTAAGTACCTGCAGTGGATAGGGTATGTGAACCATGACCTTCAAAGTCACGAGTAGTATTGGGTTGGCTTATCCCAAGAGCTGCTACGTAGCCTTTGTTAAAATATCTTGCTCCAATCAGTTTCCTAATTTTATACAATCAACAAGCCCAAACCATGAGAACCAAAGTATCTTTTAAGGTGAAAAGTAAGTGCAGCTACTCAACTTGATTATTTACTATGGTTAAATAATAATTTAATGAAGTCATTTAACTTTTATTAAAAAATAATTTTATGTGAAGTTTACTGTATTTAAATATTTATTATTTTTTAAACTTATTTCCTTTTAGTATGATTAATCTCATCCTTACTTGACTTTATAGGTATATTCACCAGTATTAGTTTAATATGTTTCATTATTTTAAAGCATTTAACCATTAAAAGATTAAATTGATTTAACTGATTAATTAATTTTTTATTGGTTTTTTATTTTTTATTATTGCTAATCAGTCTTTTACTTAAACCGAACTAGTCTGATGATCGACTCCGGTTAACCCATATTTATTATTTATAGAAATTATTTTTGATATATCAAAACTATGCCAATAAGTTTTGGGATCAGAAGAATAATGCTAAAATTCAACGTGCTAATCACTAATATAAGTGATAAACCTAATTAAAATATTACATTATTGTTAAAAATAGTGTTGTATGTTTAATTTTGTGTAATCAGCATGAGCAAGAAAGAATGAACCTGTTGCAGTGAAATTTAAATAAATTCTCCTCATCAACTTGACAAATTCCACGCCATCTTTTTGGAATTGGCCCATACCCTTCATCACTAAAACTCTTTGATTCAGGCCACACACCTAATAAATCAAGGTATCAACATATAAAATAAATTAAAATATATAGATGAAAATATATATATATTTAGGGCCTCCTCTTGAGTATAGTAGTATTAACAAAATATTTATGATTACCGGTGTCCAAGTTTGCAATAATTACATCTTGACCCAAGGACTCCTTCCATATTGATTGCTCTGCAATTTCACCACCATCTGTTCCTAATCCAAGAAAACTCCATGAATGGGTTGTGTGCAGCTCTCTTCGTTTGTTTGGGAAAACTGATAATACTTCTGGATGTTCTGTACTCCAAACAAAAAAGTGTTAGAGACATCAACAACTAATGACTAATGTAATATGTAACTTGTTAAATGAATCAGTCTCGCTTGTTTAGCTTTATCTACTTAATTCTACTTACTTAACGTGAGTTAAATTGATTTAGTTCGCATTTTTAATAGATCTAATTTAAAAATAAAAGTTTTTTATGAAAAATAAATAAACTGATCCAACGATTCAGTCCATTTTCACTACTCTAATTAATATTTTTTATTTTATACAATTTTTTTACATTTTTTGGTTTTAGTATAACAAATAATTGATAAGAAATAAGAAAAGATAAAAAAAAAAGTTGTATAAAAAAGTAATTCAATTATATTTTTCTTTTAATAAAGCAGAAACAAGAATATTATTGAATATTCTTTTATACTATAGAAGGTTGAATTAAAATTTTTTAGGTATTACTATATAAGAATCCAATTGCAAGGGTAATTAAATAGGAAGTCAATTTTAACTAAGAGAAGTTAGTGAAAGTGATTATGTACTTGCAATCTTGGCTGCTTCTTCCTCATCAAGCACTGCAGCAAAACCATTGAAGTACTTGTTATAAGAGTAAAAGATTGCTTCTTTGGCCTTATCAACGCTGTGTCACAAGATAATGCATCATCACATTAGCCATTGTTAATTAGTTCATAATATAATGCATTTTGCACACTGCAAATTAATTTCATGTACTAATAATCAGGGTTTAATTAATTTCATCATACCTTCCAACATAAGATCCAAGTAAATTATAGTGAGAGTTTGTGACATATTCAGCATCAACTAATGTAGGATCTTGACCAAAAGATTGAGATCCCAAGTAGACAATATATGACTGTAAAAATGAAACATGAATGGTAATTAGGCCCTTGTTATAGTATAGTTTGAATGTAATATAAAAGTTTAAACTGACATATGAGAAGAGTAGTATTCTTTTTTTTGAAAGCTAGAAGAGTAGAATTCAGTATTTCAGTAATGTGTCTATCAATTCATATTTTATTTTTATTTTTTAAGTTATATTAAAAAATCATAACACCAAAAATTGTTAGGAGAAAAAAATTATTAACGTTTAGTATTCATAAAATTGAAGATAATAATCTATCATAATAAAAAGGTGTATTCATCGTTAATGTTAGTAGAAATAACAAAAAGGTTAAATTAAATAAAATAAAATTGCATAGGTCATTAGATTTTTATTTATTTGTTTTTGGAAAATGGCAAATCTCGACAGAAATTTATTTTCTTAATTTTTTCTTTCAATGGATATTGCCAAAACAATAATTCTATGTGAACAAGTGATTTTGGCTAACCAAGTGCAACCAAGTGATTTATTTCTATGCAAAATAGAAAATTATTTCGATGTCAAATAGAACTTCATTTAGGTGTAATTATTTATACTATTTGACACCGAAATAATATTTTGTTTAGCATAGAAATAAATTACTTGGTTACACTTGGTTGGCTAAAACCATTTGTTCAAATAACATTACCTCAAAATATGATTTTTTTTTTTATCATTTAGCATATTCTTCCAAATATTTTTTCTTAATTTCACTAAAAAGGTATATGATGAGAAATTAGATTCTACGAAAAAATTTAGAGAATCCATCTCTCATTTTAGCACAACCAAATACATAGGAAATACGGAAATAAACTAATGATAAGGAACTAACCAGCAAAAATGTTAGAACAAGACATGAAAATTTTATATGAAGACCAAAACTAACAATTATGTAATTCACAGTAAAGACATAATTAATTAAAAAAATGATCAGTGCTATAAATAAAACTTGCTTGTTTGATTGCTTGGGTGATGGGTTGTTGTATCAGAAAGCAAAAGAGAAGTGACAGCATCACATGACACATTGATGAAGCCATTGTTTTCCCCATGATCAGTTCTCTTTTGTTACAAAATATATTTCGCAGAAGAAGTGTTTATATAGATGATGAGTTCTATAACTTATTTTGAAATCACATATTCACATGGTTAATCAACACCCTCATATTAAACACGTTTTAAGAGTTCAGATATTTCTACTTTGTTTGAACATCAATTTAAGACTGCACTCACAATTATTTTTAGTATCTTATAGATAAGGGAATTTATTGAGTTACAGGGTAGAAATTAATATTTTAAGATAAAAAAAATTATGGTGGAATATACTGTCAATAATAACAGATGAATTGGAAAATTAATTGCTTTGATTCCATTAATAAGTGTGATTCTCTATGCATGCTTATCGTGATTTTGTTTGTTTATTCACGAGCAATAATCTATATATGGAAGTAAATATCGGATTTGTTTCCAAACATAGAATAAAATATTCACTATGAAATATGAATGGTGACATGCAAACACGTCTATATATCTGTGTTCTACAGCTCTTCATAATCTTAGTGTTTATTACCGAGAAAATATAGAAAACCAGCTATTTTACAGCAAACTTTAATTATACCCTTTTTTTTTTTTTGAAATAAAAGATAAATATACCCCTTATCTTTTTAAAAGTGAACAAAAATATCATCTACTTTACTGAAATACATACATACCCCCAACCTTTGAAAAAAGTGAACATTACCACCCCTTCATTAATCTAACCCACATATAATCATTATGAAGGTGTGTATGTAGCTAATCAATAGCGTTTAGCTGGCCGTAACGAAATCACAATGTATAGATCAGGCCCATAATGGATATTAGATAGCAAAACAAAGTTGTTACTCTCTTTTATATGAACCCTTCGAAATTAGGGTTTCATTTACCTCAAAAAAATCGACTTTGTTTTGATATCTAATGTCAATTATGGGTCTGGTTTGTAAAGTGTGGCTCCATTACGGCCAGCTAGACGCCATTGATAGTCACATCACACGCCTTTATAGTGATCACAATGTGGGTTAGATCAACGGAGGGGTAATAGTGTCCACTTTTCTCTAATGTTCGGGACATGTAAATATTTTAGTAAAGTGGGTAGTATTTTTTATCCACTTTTAAAAATGTATATTTGCCCGTGCCTTGTACGAAAAATTTAATTTAATTTAAATTAAACATATCATCTAATATTATTAGTTATATATAAAAAATTAAAATAGTATATAACTTGTGAGTTGAAATAATAATGAATATTAAGAAGACATGTATTCTTTTGTTTTTTTTTTCATTTGTAAAAATATATTCATCATTATTCTGCATGTTTTTATCTTCAACAACGCTATAGAACCAACATTAGAGAGTCCTTAGGGAGCCAATAATTAAATTCGGGCTAATTTGTTTGATCGACAACCTTAATTATGTGCTTTAAATTAAATCACTACACGACATAATATTATTAGCATATTCCCTTATAAAAACATATAAATAGTTTTTTTTAAAAAAAAACAAAAGAACAAAACACATCATTTTAAATTGATATTAATAATAATATTATTAATGTAAAATATTAAAATAATATTTGTAATTTAATTTAAATATAGTATTATTAGAATAAAAAAGATTTGATATTAATTACTGATAATTTATTAATTGATTTGATCAATTGATTTTACAATATTTATGTTAATTAGTTAATTGATTTCATTTAATGATTTAAGAAAAA
>JASCZI010272046.1:64155-74782 GCA_036250425.1 Stylosanthes scabra
GACCCTGATCTCAGAAAACTTGTAAAAGATCAATAAGTACATAATATCTTCTACTGCAATTTGACATTGATTCTCTTTTAACTGAGCAATCCTCCTGGCATTAAGAAAAGATTAAAGTCAACAGCTTTTCAATGAATGGCTAAGAAGGAAATTAAAATGTAGGGTTAATTGTTCAGTTCATTTGATTTGAGGGTATCATGCTGATGCCAGAAAATACTCAAATATATTCACCATGTAGAAATTTTTTACTATCTAAAATGTCCACAATGTTAAACTCCAAGACAACTCATAGTACATACTGGAAAATTCAGACCAAAGTGAGCAAAATATATGCCTATAATGCTTGTATTTTCTCTTGGAAAACTTAATACCCTGCCAATTGGTAAGTTGTAAATCAGTACTGCTAAAATTTATAATTAGATGGGCATCTTCCTGAAAGTACTTCTTCTATTGCCTGCAGAAATGGAGACACCAAGAAATGCTGATTGTTCTTGCAAGAAAGTTCGAATTACAATCAACGTATCCATTAATTTCGTAGCTGTCTAGCTGCTAAAGTTTCACATGGCACAAGATAAGGCCACTAAATTTTAGGGGCAGATAGGTTCACATTAAGGACTAACAATGACTCAAAAAGGAATAGAGAGGGCTTAGCTAGCTTCAAACCACGAATGCTAACCAAGATGTGATCCAACTCTCACCTCTAAACTGAAAATCCTTTGATCCCAAAGCTTATTCCCACAAGTTTAGAACTTACTCTTCTTGCTACTTCAGCATACAGCTATCCATTTAGCAAAAGGAACACATCAAGGCACTGGCTCTTGGGTGTGTCAAGAATATCAGATAATAGCTAAAATCTTGCATCCATGTACAGTTTGAATGAACTTAAGATTGGAGTGAAATGCTTCGCATCATGACGGGTATCTCAATACCTCCAATTTGCTATGTAATTGATTGTGTAGCCAGTTTAAGAGCTTCTTCATACCTTGCTCTAAGGGGTTCTAAAACATGCTGACCTCTTGATTCTTTCTTCCTCACTGATGTTAAGTTGTTAACCCTCATTTTCTCTCGTCTCAACTGTATCTCATTTTATAAAACGATTCTGTTTTTACCCTCAAATATGTTTTCTTTTTCCTATGACAAAATGGATTCATATCCACAAAACTATACAAATCAAACCTTCAAAGGAACACAACAAGGTTTTTCTTCACCTATGTTACATTCTAAACCTTATGGAACACATTCACCCAATTTTAAACACAAACACCCACAAAAAAATTCTAAAAAAACATATAAATAAATAAAAAAAATCAGAAAACATAAGATATTTCAGCAGTTATCCAAATATACAAGGCCAACGAAATTTACTAGTTGAAGTCATTTGAATTTAGAAGGCCAATCTGTTTGCACTTAACAATCATAGCACATGAATTTAGTCCCAAAACCTGCCCAATAAAGCATATCAAATAAAAGTGTTCGGACCTTCAATATTTTCCAAAGGAAAAGAGATGAAGGAGAAGTGGCTCTTCAAATCCCTCTCCTTCCTCTCTAACCCTTCGGAACGAAACCAAAACTCGCAAACATAAAACAGAATCAACCAGAACGGCATCAGAATGATCTAGAGACGAACCTGTGAAGCAAGGCCTCATCGGAGCCGGAACCGAGGACCATACGAGCCAGCGCCGCATCACGGTCATCCGCCAATAGCTTGAGCTCTTCACCAACTGCCACGTGGAACAACTGCCGGTGATTCTGCAGGACGCCACTCAAGAACTTCCCAACCGTGGACCGCGGCTCCAGCGGCGAGTTCAAGCTGCTGAACTCGCAAGGAGTGGCTCCGGCGCCCGCCCTCACCACCAATCTCCGCCGCCTCAATCCCAAAGGACCACCAACACCGCCACCACCGCCGCCTCCAAGCACAACTCCAACAAGAGGCCTTGTTGCTGCTGTGTTGGCGAAGAATCTCACCGATGATGAGGAAAACACCGATGCTGATGATGATGACGAGAGTGGCGATGGAAGAGTGAGAATTGTACGGTGAAGGCCGTTACAGACACAATTTTCCATGAAAAAACAAGAAAGTATGTAACAGCAGAAACGTGAAGATTGGAAAAGAGTGGTTGGTGTGTGAGTGTAGTAGTAAAACTAAAACTCAAAAAGGCTCTTCTTCCAATTCAACAAACTCTTTTTTTTTCTTTTTCTTTTTATTTATATAAGTGATAAGAGAAACAGAAATATCTAAAAATTTGGGAGTAATGGTTATGGATAGGGTTTTAGACTTTTGAGGGAAGGAAAGGCCGGAATTGTAGCGCTTTTATTTTTCTGTGTGCTGATCGATAAGTGATAAGTGCGTATTATAGTGGGACAGTTGTTATGCTACCTGACAAAGTATCAATCATCACTAATTAAATATTAATTTATTCGTTGGATAAGATATGTTTCTATTCAATCTGGAAAACTGGAAATTACTACAGTCTTCTACTCTTCTGCTCCTTGTTGGTTTAGTTTAACAATGTTCTAGATGCATCCTTTATAAAAAAAAAAAATAAAGATATTTAGAATTTAATTTTAGTGCATGGGGGTGTAGTTTTACGGGTCTTTTACTTCGATTAAAAAAGTAATCATTTTTAATTAGTATAACTTATAACTTATTTATTGGAAATAGAGAAAGTTTTTGAACTCAATATATTTAAAACTTAAAAGTTAGTGTGTTTTTATTTTGTTAAGAATGATAATAATAGATGATTTATGAATGATACTTATATATTTTATGAATAATCATTTTTATTATGTTTTGAATGATAATATTTTTTAATTTTAAATTATAATTTTTTAATTTTAAATAATAATTTAATTATTGACTTGAAAATTTTTTCTATAATAGCAATGTTCATTATTAATTACGAAAATCATAAAAATTCATATATCTGTATTTAAAACTGAAATTAATTCTCTGCTCATCTCATTAGTCTTATAATTCTAGATTAAAGAATTTGTGCTGAATTTAGAATGCATTTTATACAAATAGACAAATGTGATTCGAAACAAGGTAGTTGAATTGCAATTTAAGAATTAAATCGTCGGGCCAAATTTTAAATCATGAATCATATTGAAACGTAAGATTCATAAAACATAATGTAATATTATAATATACATATAATACCATGAAAAAATAACATTTTAGCCTAAAAATTCACAAAATCAGCAAATATAAAGAAAGCAAATGACTAAATATCGGGAGTTTGATTAATAATTTAATATTAATTTTTATTTCCAACTTTGAAATATTTAAAATGGCCAATTTGATACTTAATTATTATTATTATAAATGTGTAAACGCTGACATATCTATCCACAGAAAAGAAAAAAATTAACTTTATATCCATAAAAGATAGACTTTGACTGACAAAACTATCTAAATCCTAAAAAATTATTCAAAATTCTTAAATCAACCCTTATTTAACATCACCCTAAATTCTAATTTCAATTCAAACAACCATCTCCGAATCTCTAACTCCACATCTCCACTACCACACTATTATCTCCGATTATCATCATTTCTTTGGCCGCATCATTTCTTATGAGAGCGTTGGTGTTCCTTGAAACCTTTGCCTTTTCCAACTCTGCATCTATCTCAATGGTAAACACCTCTTATAAATATCATTGCAATACATTAATCAACCTCTCAAATTCATCATGTGCATTTCTCAAATGTCATATTTTTTTTGTTTTTTCTTTCCTCTTTTCGGCCACAATGAATAAAGAAAAAAAAAACTTTTTTCTTTTCTTTAATATGAATTGATAGGTAAGCACTAAGCAAACATGGTGATATTTTGTTTGGTAACACAAGAAAAGAATAGTACCGTCAATTTTTTGGAGGATTTTTTTTCATTTTTCCTTGCACCTATCACAGTGTCTGTTTACTTTAAGAACACATTATTAGAGCATGTGTTATTGACATTGGAGGAAATGGGGGCACTGGTAGTGATAGTGGTGGTAGAAGTGACGGCAGCGGCGGTAAAGGTTGTAGTTGGGAACCACGGTGATTCGAATGGCAGTGGGGTTGGAGATTGTGAATGGTTACAGTAAAGTTAAGGATTTCGGGTAATGTTAGGTTAGGAATAATTTAGGAATTTTGAATAATTTTTTAGAGTTCGGATAGTTTTGTCAACCAAACTCTATCTTTCATGGTTATAAAGTTAATTTCTTTCTGCTGTGGGTAAATTTGTCAGTGTTCTCAACATTTATGGGTAGATTTTGTAAGTTTTCCTATTATTTGGTCATTGGGCAAGTCCACTAACAAACCAACTCAAGCCTACCCGTTATATCCTCCCCTCCAAGGCTCCAACCCTATCTCTAATCCCTTTGAGATGATTATTGCCGTCTGCCCTTTTTGATGCCGCATTGGTGTTGTTCCCTCCTCTTCAAAGATATGACCATAACCATAAGCTATATTGAAGATCACTTGAAAATTCAGTCATTTATTAGAAGCACATGAAAGGAGCCAGTTTGTTTTTGTTGTTTCATTTCCTGCTATGTACTATACTAATCTTGCTTCAAGATGAATAAGGATACGAATAAAGAAAATGGGGGGGTGCACGGTTTCCATTGAGGCAACTTGAAAAAAGCTATCGAACCTCATCTCTAAACGCCATTGTTGATGCGAATGGTCTTCTTCTACTTCTTCCTTGAATCATAACTCCATACGATTCCGACACCTATCTGATTCACGTCACTAATTTGAATTGGCAACCCTTTGACTCGTATCAAATCGTACGATTTACGATTCGACTACTATTTTGAATTTCATGTCATAAAATTGCCGAAAAGAACATTAATGTGTTGGCCATTGTCCAAGTCCTAAACCGAATTCTGGGTGTTGCATTTGATCATGAATACTTTAAAATTTTAGAAACATAATTTACTTCAGTAAGTTTAGTTATAATATATATAATTAAAATTAACAATTAATAGATACAAAAATAATTAACAATTAAACTCACTAAATTAACATAAATATAATATACTAAAATATTTTCTAAAATTTTTACATATTTACTAAATATCAGCAAATATTCGAGAAACTTCATAAGAAAGCTATAATTACATACTCACGCAACACCTAAAATGATAGGAATATGCATATAAACTCCTATACTTCTATGCTCTAACTTTGAAATAATCAAAACAAATTTGCACGGCTTCTCTCTCTCACGTAGGGCTGAGCACGGGTCGATTTAGATCGGGTTCGGCGTGAAAATGGAACCAAACCAATTAAATTATAATTGGTTCGATTTTTACGTTTTTTCCTGTCTGGACCCGAACCAATCAACCCGATTAATAGCGGGTTGGTTCGGTTCAGGTAATCGGTTACCCAATTAAATAAGAAAATTATAAAAAAAAAAATTAAACCCTGAATTTAAAACACATTCATTCAGTCATTACACTCTAAAAACAACCACCTAAAAATTCCATAACCACATCAAACTACACACCTAAAAATTCCATAAACACCATACACAAAACAACATAGCAATTCAACATGATTACAAGTCATTTACTCATTCCAAACAAAAAGAAATGTCCCAAATCCAAATTAATTAGATTATCTTCAATGTTCACACTTCACAAGCCATCCCATCTTGTCCAAATATTTCCAAATCCTTCATTATAATCATCTAAGCAAGTCAATCATCCAGAGAGTAGTTAATTCCTTCAAATGAACAAAAAAAGAGATTAAAAAACAAGAAATTAAATCAGGTTGAGAACAATTTGGAAGTTAAAATAATCATTGAAAAACAATAAGTTTACCTCAAAGTATTGTAAACACCACTAACTCCACCAGAAGTATCCGAAATTTTCAACTTAGCAAGTTCTAAAATTTGAATATCAAATAACCATAATAACAACAACAACAAGTGTATTAGTAAGTCGTAACTACCAAAAACCAGAAAAACCAACTAGATTAAAAGTATTAAAAGTATAAGAAAATGTAAACAATATTTACTGGCTGCTAGCTTTTCTTGTTCTTCAACTTTTTGTTTTAGATCAGGGACCTTCGGTTGAGTTCTCAACCAATTCTGAGTGCAAATCAAAGACTCAACCGTGGAAGGATGTAATGAGCTTCTAAATGAGTCAAGCACACGACTACCGGTGCTAAATGCTGACTCAGATGAAACAGTTGATACTGGGATTGCCAAAATGTCCCTAGCCATGTAGAAAGTACATAATACTTTGCTGATTTTAACTTCCATCATTGCAAGATATCAAAACCAGGAATGTTGTCCTCGACATCATCTTCCATGTATCTCTCTAATTCATTCCTTTTAATCTCACCCTATTTTTTTTTTCACCTTCATCCTAAATTCATCTTCAAATCCATCTTCTTCCTCATTAACATTCTCAGCATCAAAATTGGCTTGAAAGGCAATATTTGAGCTGAAACTACCAGAAGAACTACCATCCGGAATAGGAATCATCATCGAGTAATACTCAAACAACCTATGAATGACATCCTTTAACTTTTTTAGCATTTCCTTTGCACTTGCAGCCCTATACACCCAACTCAAACAGAATTCAATGTAATCAAGCTTGTAACAAGGATCAAGAAAAACTGCCACAAAAAGAAGATAATTAATGCCCTCATCCTCCCAATACTTGTCAAATTTAACCTTCATTTGTGTAGCCATCCTCTGTAACCCAGCATCATTACTCATCCTCCACTTATTCAAAGTTTTTTGAATGTCACACAACTTATTGAAAAAATTGTTATATGTGACATTCAAAGAACCTAAAAAAGAAAGTGTGGCATCATAAAAAATCTTCAAAAACTTCACAAAAACACGTGCTCTTTTCCAATCATTAGCATCAGGAGGCCCTCCTTCATTTTCAAGCGTCAACAAATAGAAAGAATCTTGATAACTCAAACGACTAAAAGCAGATTCAAACTTTTCAGCAGTATCAAGCATAAGATAAGTAGAATTCTACCTAGTAGGCACATCTAACACAACCGAAGCTTTAGAGGTAATGTTGGCCTCTTCAGCACATTTCTTAAAAGTTTGCATCCTAGCAGGGGAAGACTTAACAAACTTACATGCAGTTCTAATTTTACTTATTGAACGATCAATTTCTTTCATACCATCACCAACAATAAGATTCAAAATATGTGCACAACATCTCATACGCATGTATTCCCCATTCAACAATGTAGACCCATTCCAATCAGACATACCTCTAAGCAGATAAGTTAATGCAACACCATTAGCACTAGCATTATCAACAGTCACACAACAAATTTTTCTTATACCCCACTCTTGCAAGCATTGCTCTAAGCATCGCCCTATGGTCTCACCTTTATGATTAAAAATCAAACCAACATTCAAAATCTTTTTATTCAATCTCCACACATCATCAATATAATGAGCAGTCACACACATGTAATTTAAATTCTGAATTGCGGTCCAAGTATCAGTGGTGAGTGATACCATTTGGTGATTTTCAGACAACCACTTCCTCAACTTAAATTTCTCATAGCTAAACAAAGCCATACAATCCCTAGCAACTATTGGAGAAGGAACTTTAAATCTAGGTTGTACTTCAGCCATAAACTCTATAAAGCCTTGACCCTCAACAAATCTAAAAGGCAGTTCATCAATGATTATCATTTTTGCAAGAGCAAGACGAGTAGCTTCTTGATTAAACTCAACTAGTTTCATCTTAACAGCATTGGGTCATCAAATTTAGACCCAATTGTAATGGTTTTTTGCCAGGTTCAACTTCCCTATTAGGATTTTTAGTGCAGACTCTTAAGTGTTTGTGCAAGTTTGTGGTACCATGACTAGAACTATTGGATGCATACTGTTTTTTACAATAGTTACAAGCAGCCCGGTTATCAGCACCTTTAGAGAAATGTGTCTAAATACTGCTAGGTGCCCTAGTAGGTTTACGTTTTACCTCTCTTGAAGCCCTCGAATCAGGTTCAGCAGTGTTAGTTTGTGTTTCTACTTTTGCATCGGGCATTGGGTAGCTGTCGGCACCTCATTATGTGATATTCCACCAGAAGCATCTTGAAGACTAGTTGGAGTAGCTGAACTTGGATTTGTGCTGCTTCCCACAACAGAATTGAAAAAAAAGCAATTAGCAATTAGAACTAAATTAGAACTCAAAAGCCAAATTAGAACTAAAGTCCCAAATTAGAATTGAAAAAAAAAAGGAATTAGCAATTACAACTAAATTAGAACTCAAAAGCCAAATTAGAACTAAAGTCGCAAATCAGAATTGAAAAAAAAAACAATTAGCAATTAGAACTAAATTAGAACTCAAAAGCCAAATTAGAACTAAAGTCCCAAATCAGAATTGAAAAAAAAAAGCAATTAGCATCATTAAAACAATAATTAGCATCATTAAAACAGCAATTAGCATCATTAGCATCAAAACTCAAAACTCAAACTCAAACTCAAACTCAAATTAGCATAATTAACATCAAAACTCAAAACTAACTCAAACTCAAATTAGCATAATTAGCATCAAAAGTCAAAACTAACTCAAACTCAAACTCAAACTGAAATTAGCATCATTAAAATTCAAAAATTCAACAAACATACAAAAAACTCAAATCAAAGGATTTTGTAACCTGCAAACTCAAATTAGCAATTAGAACTAAATTAGAACTCAAAAGCCAAATTAGAACTAAAGTCCCATATCAGAATTAAAAAAAAAAAGCAATTAGCAATTATAACTAAATTAGAATTCAAAAGCCAAATTAGAACTAAAGTCCCAAATCAGAATTGAAAAAAAAAAAGCAATTAGCATCATTAAAACAGCAATTAGTATCATTAGCATCAAAACTCAAAACTCAAACTCAAACTCAAATTAGTATAATTAGGTCAAAACTCAAAACTAACTCAAACTCAAACTCAAACTCAAATTAGCATAATTAGCATCAAAAGTCAAAACTAACTCAAACTCAAACTCAAACTCAAACTGAAATTAGCATCATTAAAATTCAAAAGTTCAACAAAGATACAAAAAACTCAAATCAAAGGATTTTGTAACCTGTAAACTCAAATTAGCAACATTCAAATTCAACACTCAAACTCAATTAAGCATCATTAAAATTAGCATAAAAAATCAAAAATGAAACTCAAATTAACATCACTAAAATTCAAAGTTCAGCAAAGAAAATAACATATTTTCTACCAAGGAGCAGGGGAAGACCTCAACAGAATGACATATACAGATCACATTTCAAAGGAATTTGGAGTTGGTGATGAACTTGCAAGTTGCAACAACCTGTTAGAGAAAAAATCACATAAAAAAATCAAAATTAGACAACAAAGGTACAAATCAGTAGCTAAAGCAGAGGGGAAAAAAGGGTCACAGCAGAACAGAAAAACCCTAAAAATGTCTAAGGTTGTACCGGCATAGATACGGCAGAGCTAGGCGGCGACGTGACGTGGGCTGCGAGAACTGCGACGGAGGTGCGTTGTGATTTGTGAGAAGCCGAGGAATGACAATTCGACGTAGGCTGGCGGCTGTGAGAACAGCAGAACGGCGACGACAACTCGGCTTCGTTCGACAGCGACAGTGGACATGCGACGATGACAGCGCGAGCAGGCGGCGGTGCGACGGCGAGGCAACGACGACGAATCTGACGATGAACCTCTGGCGTGACTGCGTGAGTGAGTGACTGTGAACCTCTGGCGCCGACGATGCCAATGGAAGGAGAAGGAGGACAGGTCGGCGCGGTGGTGGTGGGCGGTGGGCGGTGGCCGGTGTGGGCGTGGGTTTGGTTGGCCGTGTGTGGCTTGGTGGTTGGTGGAGTTGAGACTCGAGAGAGAGAGACACTGTTTAGTGTAGGGTTGTGAAATGTGAATGAGTGATTTCTTCTAACTTTAGGCTTATATATTTTCTTTTTTTTTAAAATAAATGTTAGGGGGTATTCGGGATTCAGGTTGGATCGGGTTCCGCAGGGCTGAAACCAATACCCAGACCAATATATATTGGATTTGATCGGGTTGGACCCGATTACCCGACGGGTAGCGAACCAATATAATTGGTTCAGATCGAGTCCGGATGGGTAATCGGGTACCAGGGACCCATGCTCAGCCCTACTCTAACGCCTCTCAACTCTCTCCTCGTCATCGGCAACCCAAAACACAACTTGGTGGAGGGCCGCCGCCGCTCAACCCGGCGGGGCTCTCCCTGACATCCTCTTCTCTCTCTCACACATAGTGTAATATCTTCTCACATCTCCTTCCTTCATTGCTTTTTTTTTTCATTTCCCAGATTATCTAACTGCCACTCACATACCAACGCCTCCTCATCTGGCCGCCACTTCTCCAGATTCGGCCACCACTAGATCTCCCGCCACCACCGCTGCTCTCTGGGTTCCTTCTACTCTCTTGTCTTGCCAATACCCGGACCAATATATATTGGATTTGATCGGGTTGGACCCGATTACCCGACGGGTAGCGAACCAATATAATTGGTTCAGATCGAGTCCAGACGGGTAATCGGGTACCTGGGACCCATGCTCAGCCCTACTCTAACGCCTCTCAACTCTCTCCTCGTCATCGGCAACCCAAAACACAACTTGGTGGAGGGCCGCCGCCGCTCAACCCGGCGGGGC
>JASCZI010272047.1:9580-35767 GCA_036250425.1 Stylosanthes scabra
ATGTCTTGTTCTTTTGTTTTTTTTAGAAAAGCTATTTATATGTTGTTTTACGGGCCCATTGTGATGTCAGTTTCTTTGCCTTATAGTAGTTTTTTGGAATACCAGAAGGATCACTAGCAACGTCTCTAACCAAACTAGCCACTTGTTCAAATGCGTGTTGCGAGTAATTATTCTCAGATTTAACTGCAAACATCCTAGTCGCGATGGACAGTTGAGAAAAAGCGGAACCCTCCCACAACGGCCTACGCACTGATGCTAATAACTCAAAGAACTTTTTTGCCTCGGGGTTCGATTCCTCTTCATAGTCATCCGTCGACTGATCATCCGTCCAGGCATTTTGATGCGGAAATGCATCAACCACCATAGACTAATATCGAGCCACATTCTCCTCCCAAGTATCACCGCCTTGTTCATCATTCTCATGCCAATATTCACCCATACCCGACTCGTTACCAACCTCTTGGCTTACTTCCCCATGTCGATCTCAAACCCAATAATTGGACATAAGTCCCTTCCTAAGTAAATCACACCTAACTTCGTCTGTGGTCTTATAATTTTTGCACTTGCACTTGGCACACGGGCACCTAATCTTTCCCAAATTAATGTAGTCGACAGTCGTTGAGCACGCGTGCAATAAGAACGTGTCTAACCCGGTAATAAATGATGGTTTTAGTCTGCCCCTATTCGAATAAACTCTATCATACATCCAATAGCGATTACTATCTCCCATGTTCTGCAAAAGGGTAACTGTTTACGTCTTTTAATTATTTTTAACTATTTAAAATTTTTTTTAGAAATTTCAGCAGAGTTTCCCCTATAAATAGGACTCGCCGGTTTAACCCTGAATACACGTTCAATTTAATTTTTCAGCTTTTCAGCACAACAATACATACAAACACAATTAACATCACACACAAGCATTTACGTGATTTAATTCCTAACCATTCTAATCACCTTATTCCCCACATCAAGAACGGAGCAAACACAAACAAACTCCACAGCAAACAAACCGGTGAGATCTCTACGCCCCCGCACAGTATCATTTCACATCTTCCATTCTACAAATCTATTCTAGGGGTTCAAGTCTCTATCCTAAACGTGCAAATAAGTTATTCGAATTATTAATTGTTACCTCTTTATTTAATTTGTGCATTTTTGAATTAAATTGGAACTCAATTAAAACCATAAAAACTAAATTATGATGTAATCCAACCTCTACGCGACGGGGATTAATGGGCAACGTCAAATCTGCAATAACACGTACGATCCCCACCGTTGCCCAACAATATTGCCACCAGCGACGGACCTGAAATCAATTTGTATAAATCCACATAAATGAAATTAATTGGAATTTATAAGTAATTCAGTACATCATTCTATTCCCTAAAAACACTCTAAGTTCATAAAAATTCAGCAAATATATATATACATATACATTTAAGAATAAAGTTCACAAAGTTCATAAAGTTCTTCAATTACTTTCACGAGTTCATTCAAGCACCAAGTTGAAGAAGAACAGTTTTTTGAATAAAAAAACATAAGAGAATACTAAACATTACAGATTTATAATTACATTGAAGGACATAAAAATAAAATTTAAAAAGAATACTAAATATTACAGATTTATACTACACATTATAGTTAATAATTTGATGCTAATGTTATCTTTGAAGGGAAAATACTTCACATTACAGATACATAGTTTTTTTAAGAATATTTTCTCTTTTTTTTCCCCTCATTCTATCATTACTGAATAAATATAATTAGAAAAAAATAAAAATTAAGGGTTAATTGTTACCGAATCATAGTGAAGGAAGGAAGGAGAACGACGGTGGCGGCGGCAACGGAGGGAGACGTCACTGGCAGCAGCGGTGAAGGACGACGAGCACAGTGGCGGCGGTGACGAGGTTTAAAGGAGACAACGGAGAAGGCACGTCGGAGAAGGAGGGGCCAAAGTACTCCGATTAAAATGACCGGCTCCTCGTCACGAATTGAACGGCGGTGGCGACGTTGGATTTGGACGGGAAATGAGGGAGAAAGGGAGGAGAGAACAGAGAAGGGAGAGAGAGTGAAGAGAGAGAGAGGCAGCCGTTGGTTCTGCCGAGGAAGAAGGTGTGTCAGCCTCTTTTAATTTAGGGCTTTAGCGTTAGCGACGGCCAAGGTGTCGATAATTAAAAATAGGGACGCCACTGAAATGCAGTGTTTCATTAATCGCTAGTATGGACGGCTTAGAGACGGCTTAGCCATCGCTAACGTGAAAAAGGCGCGTGCATGAAATTCAAAATCATTTTCATGAATCGACGCCCAAGTCGTCGATAACCAATTAACACGTTCTAATAATTATTATCGACACCCAAGCCGTCGATAATATTAACGACCCCAAAGCCGTCTCTAATAATAATAATTTTAGCGTCGGCTAAAGCGTCGATAAGCATTAACGAAATTCCAATTTTTAATTCTAGTTTTAGCGACGGCTGAGGCGTCGGTGTATTTCCTAATTGTTTCGACGGCTTAGCCGACAGTAAAGCTCTGCCATCAATGCGCCAAAAGGCAGGAGTGCCTAGCAACGGCTTATCGACTGCTTGGCCGTTGCTAACCTCCGCCCGTGATTTCCCTGAAAATCGAATGAAATTTAACGACGACTTTTTCATTTTAACGACGTCCCAGCCGTCGGTAACCTCCGCATCCGTGAGCCGTCGCTATTGGCTGTTGCTACAGAGAGGTAATGTAGTAGTGGGGAATATGCTAAATATGTGTGTAGTGATTTAATTTAAAGCACATAATTAAGGTTGTCGATCAAACAAATTAGTCCGATCCATTTAATTTAGGTCTACTATTTAAACCCGCTTTATTCACGGAATACAATTTTTTTAACATGGATCGTTCGTAGCCAATCCGACGGGTTAAACATGTTAGAATGTTTTTTATTTATTTTCGAAAAATTAAACTCATTTTAAACTCTAAAAAAAATTTACACAAAATGGTATTTTTTAAGAAAAAAACCTTAAATATGATTAGTTTTTAGACTCCATTATGTTAATTTTTTTTAAAATATTTTAAAATATTTAACTTGCCTAAAAAGTTAACCCACGAGCTGTCCTGTTTAACCAGACATTTTTTCTTGATTAATCGGACTCATCCGTTTAGCCCACGTTTTTAATGCACCTAATCTTTAATTTCTGGGTAAAGTACGTCTGTTAATGACCGTTTGGATTGGTTCGATAAGTTCGATTCGTTTTGACGGCCCTATACATAATCAATTTATACATCTTTAGATAATTAATTCATTTGATTTTTTTTACCAATGTACCGTTTGAGAACTCACTAATTTTTTATAAATGTGAATTTATTAAGAATTATATTATTTTATTATATTGAAAATTATTTTAATTTTATTTTCATTTAACGTGTGTATATTTAATATGTATGTTAGATCATAAAATATATTTATTTAATATGTATGTTAGATCATATAATATTCTTTAATATTGTTATAACAACTTATTAGTCTCATAAAATAAATATATTATGTAATGTATTTTTTAGTTGATACATATATGATATAAGGATAAAATTCATAATAGATATAAAAAAAAAATTATTTGTCATGTCATGGATCATTCCAATATACTTATTAGTTTAATAAAAATTTACATAATTTTTTTAAAGCAAAATTCATGACACCTTACCACGGATCCTGTTATTTTAAAAACAATACAAAGAACCCGTGACACCCTACCACGTATTCTAAAAAATATAATAGGGTGCCACGAATTTCATAAAAATACAAAAACGATGTAATTTGATCATTAATTTAGAAATGATGTATATTAATAATATAGTATTGAAAAAATATTCTTATAAGATCTCAACTACTCAAAAAATTAGATTATCTATAGTAGAAATATCTTGATGATTAGGTGTGGTATAATCTTTCACTTTTTATTGATATGATAAGTTTTTTTTTAAAATAAAATAAAATATTATTTCTTATTAAAAATTAAAACAACATTATTTTCTGATTTTGTTTTTTATTTTCCACCCTGGTTTCACCGATAGATGTTGTGTGAAATTAGGTATTAAATTGATAATTGGTGCAATCTACACTAATTTTTTAAATTTTCATTGGGTGGCATCTCGCATCGAGAATGCGGAAGACAACAAGGCATCTCCCATTGAAATATCACCACCACCATGATCGCTGTTAGGAACCGGAAATAAAAATAGAGCTCTTTGCGGGAATGCAAGATGACATACAATTAGGTTGTCCTCCATAGCACTTTAGTGTTTCCATTATTTATAAAAACATGATACGTTCTTAAAATCTGTATTCAAGTGACAATAATTAAGCAAATGTATTTTTTCAATATTACTACGAAATAAAAATAAAACAATTAACAAATATACAAGCTTAGAATGTATGTGGTTGCAAAAGCACTGTCACCAGAAAAAAAAAAAAAGAAAAAAAATGAGCACAGCAAAATCGGTGCTGGGGATACTGATGCCTGTATTTTATAGCTTCATCGGGGTAATTTACTCGACTATCTCCTTTCTCGGTATAAAAAAAATCAAATTTTGGTAAATAACGGTTTTTTTATTTGTTTTCGGATATAACATATATTTTTTAAGAAAATTTCTCAATAAAACATTTTATTATTAGGAAATTGAAAGCTTGTGTAATTTTTTTTATATTGATCTTAAATAACCATAAGTTATTTTATTGTTAATCAAACAAGATAATTTAATACAAGTGATTAACTTGTCTACTTAAATAAATATTGGGAATTTAAATTTTCGTCTTGTGTATACAATAACTTAAGGGCCTATGATCAACCACTAAATGAATCTCTAAATTATAATAAATAAGTCTTTGATCTATTTAACTGAGGGATATATGTGGAGAAAAAAACGCCATTAAATGCCATTTAAATCATATGTATACCTGTTTGTAAAATGTGCAAAAAATTTTGTTTCATAGTTTACTAAGAAAAATTCTCTTTATTAAATTAAATGATGGGTAAATCATGAATGTATGACTTTTAACTTTACTACAGACAAGAAAATCGACACTAAAAAGTTTCAAAATTCTCCTGTCTGCCATATTTAACTAATGGTAACACTTTTCTAGGTGTAAGCCAAGAAAAAAAAAGTTTAGTGAATTTTGTGTTGGCAAACTAGCTACAAATATAATAATTATAAAGGCTATTACAATTTATTAGTGATGCTTACAAAGTGTAACTAAAAATAAAATACCTATTATTATATGATAATACTTTTTATTTAATCACAATTTATTTTTACTTTTTAAATTAAAATTAATTTCAAACAGTAAAATTTATAATTATAAGTTTAACTACACCTTTTAAAAATTACAAAAATTGTATCATACCATAAAACAAATCCAATTAATTTTTGTGATTATTCTAAAGTACGATTGTTTAAGACACATGTGGCACTTTAAGTCTCTAGATTAAAATTATTAGCATGCATTAGGAAGCATCTAATCTTTACAAGTCATGATTCCCCATAACCAACAAGAATATATATATATATAAGTAATTTATAAGAAAGTTTTAAAGGGTAAGGAAAGGTCGAGTGCTCCCAATTTTATTTTATATCAAAGTTAGTTAAAATTTTGTTTCAAGAATAAGCAAGTTTTGGATCACGTTAGAACTAGATAAGTCATAAGTAACATCAATTTCACTATGAGAAACAATTTTGAAGCTAGTTAAATTACTCATTTGCACAAACCTAATAATTAAACCAAAAGCAGAATTAAGTTACCTCTCAGTATGCGTAATTCTTTGTTGAAGAAGAACGAAAATTGATTCTTAATTTATGATAAAAGCATTGAAATTGAAAGAAGGAAATATTTGAATTAACTCTCTGTGTCGGGATGAACTGAACCTCTCATCCTCAACAAAGTATTTAGTTACTCATAATGTAGAAAAACAGGAAAAATTTTCTAAAATAAAATAAATCAAAATTTTATTTCCAAAAAAAATTAATAAGACATTAGTTTTCAAATATCAACTTTTTTCTTTTGCTGATTGTATCATGTTCGCCCAACTGAAGGGCGTTAATGCATTTTCACCCAACCGTTGAGCGAATTTCCTTTTTTCAAAAAAATTTACATGATATTCGCCCAAGTTTTAGGCGAATTTTATGGTATTTTAAAATACCGCGCCACGGTTGAGCGAACTTGGTGGCCATGGATGCTATAAAAGGTGTGGACCAACTATTTTAATATGCTGGATTTGGTGTAGTGATTAACCAAGAGTAATAATCTCTTTGGTTTAATTTTCTAGTGATTTGTCTTTTTTAGTGTACATTTTGTTTTGTTTTGTTTGTGTTTTTCAATAAAATATGGAGGCAATTTTTTTTATATAACAATCTATCTTTGCTTTATTTTTTTTTTTATAATTTTTTTAACAACTCAAGAAAAGAAAAGAAAATCAGAGAAAGAAAAGGAGGCCTTAAAGATCATCCGGAATGCTCCACATTTTTATCTTTTTTTATTTTGCTCTCTAGCTATATTTTGTGTTCGGGTATACAACGGTTCTATGGAACCAACATTAGGGAGCCACTAGGGAGTCAATAATTAAGTTATCATTCAAAATTTATATGAGTCATTATTTGTAATTTATATATCAAGCATTAAGTTATCATAAAAAATTTATATAAGTTATTATCCGTAGTATGTGTCGACTCCTTATTGATCATAATGTATTGGTTTTCTAATCTTTTTCTTTAAAAAATAATTATCTTTTAAGGGGAAAAAAATTAAATCATCTAATATAGAATTAAAAATTATTTTTATATAAAATACATATGCTGCTTAACTTTTTTTATTTTGTATTTTATTTAATATGTATTTTATACTCCTTGCAACTTATTTCAATTTTCAGTGACTAATTTTAATGTACATGGTATGATTATATCTACAAATAAAATAATATGCATTTCGTTTCTAAAAAAAAGATTGTGTTATTGTCCATCGCTGTACCAGAAGCAACCCTTGAAGGATTATCTTTGCGCTATTGAAGGAAAATCACTTGGATTACATTTTTGAAAATCTGGTATCTATCTTAAATGAGATCATGTGAATCTTTTGAGAATCGTCCATCCAACGCTATAAATAGGGACAATAACTCGTTCTCAAAGTATAACATCAATTCTCAAAGTATAACATCAATTCCCTAATTCTTATACTTTATGGACTTAGACTAATGGGTTATGTTGGGTTTGTCAAATGAAATTGGATATATTATTAGGTTAGTGAAATGAAAGGAAGTGGGGTTGTGCTTTTATTATGAGTGCTTATTAGCTCTCACACTCTCAACTAGCTAGATAGCTTATTATGCTCGATCTTCATTGGGTGCACATTATCATTATTATTGATTATTGATACTGTGGTTGGCGACTGATATGATCCTATATTAGTTGTGTATTGTGGATCACAAGCTGTATCCAACGATAACTAATAAGTAATAACATGAAAATGCTGTTTCACTATTGCTCTTTAATTAGTAGCTACCCCTTATCCGTGCACTATTTTCCTCTTAATTTTAGCATGACTTAATAGGTCGGTTCAGTAGTAGTTGCCATATGTCATTTCCAAGAAGACTATATCATGTTAGTTAATTAAAACAAGCATTCAATTACAACTAAGAGATGGATACAAGTTATTAGCTAGTTATTATGATACGTAATCTCTTGCAACCTTTCATAAATTAATTAAGTGTTTTTTTTTAAAAAAATTTTATGAATTGTTGTGTCTCTAATTTTACCGTATATAAAACAGCTTTATTCATATTAATAATGTTTGTGTCTATAGTTTATATAGTAGTGTTGGCAAAGATATATCAAAATGGAAAAACTAGGAACCAGTACATTATGACTAATAAGGAGTCAACATATATTACGAATGATAACTTATACAAATTTTATATCGATAACTTAATGTTTGATATATGAATTACAGATGATGACTCATATAAATTTTTGATGATAACTTAATTATTGGCTCATTAATTAATGACTCCCTAACGTTGGTTCCGTATAACTGTTTTTTTTAATAATTTATTTTTGGCGTAGCTATTCACAATTATTATTATTATTATTATTATTTGAATTAGATTCAAGTCGAAAGTATCTGGAGGGTAGCTAAGAAGTTAGGTGGAAATATGGATCGGAAGAGGAACAAAACAGAGTATACTTAATTGTGTTTGAAGAATTATGGGTTCCCACAATCAGTCATCACAAACATGAAAGAAAGAAAAGAAAGCATGTTTATTACAACGGTGGTGGGTTTCAATTCAACGATATAGACACTCTTACTTAGAAGCAACTAATGATGGCTTAGGGACCCTCTTCTTCACATGGGTTCTCACATGCTTTTCATTTACTATACATAATACATGAGAACACCGAGGTTAACTCACAAATTGTTGAGATTTCAGATTACTTAGCTTGCATTATTGTTGTTATTTCTATGTGTGTGTGTTTGCATGGGATCATGAGCTTCTTCTCTTTGTATACGCTTATTTCTAGGTCACATTTTATTGTAATTTAGTGAATCCAATTTAACCCCAACAAACTAAATATGCAATTATACAGCGCTCTATGTTAACCACTGTAACTAATTCCGCCACTAATATTTGTTTATCGCAGCGATTGTTTCAAACCGCCGTTATATCTGTCAAACTCTTGTAGATATATCTTGTTACTAAGAAAGTCTACTTCTCTATCTAATCATGGATATTTCATGTACAATCTTTTGTATTATATCTTTATTATATGTGATCTATTATTATTATTATTATTATTATTATTATAAAAATGCATTAACTGTGGATCGAGATGTTATTGGAAATAGAAAACCAATAATATTTAGTTACATATATTGATCATGCACGCGCAAGATGATTAGCATAAATCAAGTATACTAGTGACAAATTAAAATATCATGCACGCAAGATGTTGAAGCTTGAACTACTAATTTAAATTACTTAATTCAATTATTATTAACCTTTATAGCCAAAATTAAATAATGATAATGAAGTTTTTGGATACAAAATGATACGGTTAGATAAGATAAATAGACATGTAATGTGATGTAAAGTGAAACACGTTCGTTTCATTTATATGTAGTTTGTAGCCATGCCCATCAAAATCCTCCTCCATAATTACTTCTATTTTCAGCCTTTTCTTCTTAGATTTGTCTTACAAGTTAGCATTTGATTTTATCTCTGTCAACCAACATGAGATGGATAAGCCAATCCTTTATTTATTTTAAGGGGTGTCAATACGGTCGGACTGATCCATTTAAGCCCACGAAATAATGGGCTTAAAAATGTGGGCTTCATATATCCTTCAACTTCGAATTACAAAATCATAAGGTGACTCCACAGATTTAAATGGGCACACTGTATATTACTATTTTTTTTAAAAAAATTAATTTTATAAGTAAAACGGGTCTAAACTTAGCATTTCTTAAACTTTCTTTTTATATTTTCAATTCTTTTGGTTTTAAAAGGCATCACCCTCTAGAATATAGATATTTTTTGTTGAAATATGTTTTAAAAATTTTGGGCTTAGTGAAAATTTTTTCCAACTAAAAAATAAAAAATTAATAATATAAACAGCTTTGCGGACAATCTGACGGCAAACGGACTAACCTATTTAAACCCTTAAAAAATGCAGTTTAAACGGGCGGTGTTAAACATACTTTTCTTTTAAACGGATAAAAGACCTAACTATAGTGTGTTAAAAAAAAAACTATTAATAAAATGTGTTAACTACTACAAACGATTGTGTTACCAGTGAGGATATAGAATTCGAGTTCGAAACAGTTAGTAAGCTAAGGTCATCACGCTATTAGTAAAACATGGGGTCATAGTTAACTTGGACATTTTTTTGTGCTTTATTACAAAAAAAATATTGTTGGTGAACATACGTCAGCTTGACTATCGTTAAACTCAGAGAAAATTTTGTAAGCCAACATATTTAGGATCAATATATTTGATAGTGATGGTGGATGAGTTACGAATGATAAATTATATATTTTGTGGGTGATCACTCTTTCTAAGTACTCCTTTATATTGATTTTGTAGCACGGTTGTTAAACTTAATACAATCTGCAATAATTAATTAACCAAATTTAATTTTTAATTTCAAATCTATAACTAACATATTTAATTTATTTTTAAAAATTTTAAAATATATGCATAAATTAAACTTAACTATTGCTTGGCCACCAATAAAAAATTAATTAATCAAATTAATTTTAAATTTCGAAAATACATTATCTTCATCTTAGTTATGGGTAAGATGGTTGATAATACTTAACATTCTTAGTTTCTTACCCGTGATTTCTTTATATTTTTGCGTATAACACAAGTACGAGACATGGTATTTTTATTGTTAGACCTATATACATATGAAATGTTTCCTTTCAATTCAATGTTAGAAAAGAGACACAAAGTCACAAGAAGAGAGTTGAAAATTAGTGAATCTCTTAATTAATGGGAGTTGGTTCAATTCGTTGTCTATATCACTCAGCATCATTATTATTATTATCATCATTTGTCATCATATCTCTTGTGTAGGGTATTTTAAATCTTAATTTCACGTTATATGGTATGCATCAGATTGATGATAGAAAATGACACTATTGCCATAGGCTACAACATAGCTAGCTAGTGGGTACACTGAAAACCCCTTCCTCAGAAGCAGTTAGCAATGGGGAGAAATTTTCTGTGGTCTTGATTGGACATTGCAAAGAACACAAAGCAATTTAAGTGAAACCCTACTTGTGTTCACGTTTGTCTAATGCAATGTGCAACTGTCTTCAACATAGTGGACATCCCACATGACTTTTATTTGCTACAATAATAATAATGGTCCCTTCTCCAAAGTACCCATTCTAAATTTTAATTACTAAACTCTTTCTTGTGTAAAAGTTTAAGTTAAGTAGCTTGAATTAGGCCATGGTGCTATTATCTAACAGAGAAAAGTGACAATTAGGTCTTTCATTAATAGGTTTTCAATGATAGAAAACAATGGACATTGCTATAATCCTTCCATCAATTAAGAGTTTAAAACAGATAAGAATTGTCTAGATGTGCTCAATTTCTACCATATTACTAGCTTACGGATGACTTCGTTTCTGTTCCAAATAAAAAAGTTCTTGAGAGTTATTTAAAATAAAATGGAAATATATCAAATAACAAAACCAACGTCGTTCACATGCTAACGTGGCAAAAACGAGCACATCAAAATAAATACAGTACACCTAGACAGTTCTATTTCATTTTTCACTCTCAATTAACGGAAATATATCCATTGTTTCCTATCATTAAAGACCTATTTGATATATATACTTTTATTCTTCCCGACCTAAGTGTCACTTTCCGCTTGATAATACTATTGGTTGCCATTAATGTCTTATCACAATGCATGCTATAGGTATGCTAGTTGGTCCATACATCAGTAACTGCTTTTATTTGGTGCAATTAGGCCCAAATATATATTTCATGCAATAATTATTTATTGTTATTATATTATTACTTTTTTTGTCTATCATTATTATTCATTGAGTTTACTCAAAGTAATTTATAATTGGATGAGTACAGGATAATTCACACATTAGTTAAGAAAAAAATAGTTCACATATATAAAATAACTCAAGGAATGAGATAATATAAATAAATTCTATTTTGTTTTTATTTTGGAGAAGAAAACAAATACGTAAATAGATAAAATATTTATTTTTTTTTATCAGTTTGAATCACACCAAAAGAACCATATGAAATGGTAGGTGTGAAGTTTCGATTACAAAACAAAACATAAAAATCAAACATCATTTAAAGCTTGACATGAAACAATCCTCAAGTATCAAACTAAACATCATCTATGGCTTAGCATACACAGCCTCAAGTACTCATAGACAATAAGCTAACAACAACATACATTTCAACTCAGTACTTCAGCTCAATCAACATTCTTCCAAGAATCCCATGCATTCTTCCAACTATTAGCGAAAACAATCCACAAATGCAGTATTCAATAACAATTAAGATTTCAACTTTATTTCCTCAACTTTCGATATGCCACATTAGTGATTCACACATCCTTGAGGGTTAGTGTTTCCCTTAGCATTTTATCAACCCCAATACGATATTTACTTATTTAAATAAAATCTGCCCAATTTTAATTTATATTCATCTAAAACTAGAAAAAAAATAAAAAGAAAATAGAAATACTTAAATTTTATAATTTTGGGTGCATGTTACTTAATACGGGCTTGGCACCAACGTGTTGGCAACACGCATGTATGTGTCAACACCGTGATAAGTCACAACTTCATTTGAAGAAGATATTTTTTAATATTAATAATTAAATGATAATTAGAATAAATTAAAATATATGGTCAATTTTTTTTATATTACAATTAATTCTCTTTAAAGGATAAAATAGTTGTTTGATTGAACCTCAATATGAATATATGATATGTCTTCAACTAATATATTCCCATTTTAGGGCTACGCCTCGGTAAAGGGGGCAATGACCCCTCAAACCTTAAAAAATTAGAAACAAATTTTCTATAATTTTAACTTTGGCACTTCCTAAAAATTATACTTTGACTTATTTTATTGAAATAAAATAATTTTATACAAATAACTGAGTTGGTAAATGATTAATTTGTGTATATATGTATTATAATTGATAAATATATTGATAAATTATTTAATATCACTGTAAAATAATAACAAATATTTAAAAATATATGATACCATAATAAAAAAAATTAATTTTTAACCCTTCAAAAAATTTGGCCCTTCTAAAAAGTAGCCTAGCACCGTCATTATTTCCATTACCATGAGCCCATGATAACTATAGTTCATATACTCTTTCATTATTTTGGGTTTTGTGACAAGAACTCTTACATGCACTTAAATATTTATGAAAACTAAACTACTAAACTATGACATTTATATATGGCAAAGACACTATATCTACTTCTTCATGTTGTCATGCTCTTTCTTATTATCTACTTAGACCTTATTATATGACATTTACTTCTTCATGCAGCTGCCATGCTCTGCTAACACGGACTATACATGATCATGTTGTGTAACACGGTGTTTGAAGAAAGTGGAATAAAATGAGAAATAATGTTGCTGGGTGGATACAACTATTTACATGAGGAGGTTAACACGGGCCAGCCAAATGCGTAAAACATAAAGCCAAACACCAACTAGGCAGCAGCGTGAGTCATAAAGCCAGCATCGTGTTATATATATTGGACTAGGCTAGCTTAGGTTTGCCAAACGGAGCTGTGAGTTATCACAGTGCTAACACATGCGTCTTACTAACACGATAGTGTCAAGCCCGTATTAAGTAACATGCATCCAAAATGGTAAAATTTTCAACCCGTGCATTTTTAAAAAAATTCCTTGATTTATATGGAAGTGGAAAAACAAATTGAAATTTATATCATAATAATAATAATAATAATAATAATAATAATAAAACCTTTCGGATAAGGAAGCACTATGCAAACACAACTTTTAAGCTGTCAGATTCGGACCAACGTTTCGTTTTTTCTTTTGTTTTTGGTTTTTTTTTTTTTCTCAAAAAGCAGAAATACTTTCCTTGTTTCTGCCATGAAATTGGGCCCTTCATATCGTGGGACTATGTGGGAATAGTAATCTAAATTTCATCCTACCAAAACCCCAAAATTTGAAGTTTATAGTATACCAAACCGTTTAAAACAAAACAATCTAAATTTCGTTAATACCAAAAATAAAATTTAAATTCCGTGGCTTAAACCGATGAAAAAAATAAATAAATTTTGAGAAGGAAGGACTTCGAGCCTTTCCTCCCTAATTTCTGTCTTCTCTCCGGTTTCGGCCCTGTTATTTGTACCACAAAAAAAAATAAGTTTTATCAACTAATTTGATTTGGTCTAATAGACAACTCATTAATCTGCTTAAATAAATATAATTCATTAATTAGCGACGGACTCATAAATAAAGCTTAAATTCACAGTGGATTAGTTATCAATCTGTCGGGTTAGAGAACATCGTAGTAACAAAAAGAAAATTAATTTTACCAGAAAAAATCAAAACTTAAGAGGTAGTAACTACTAACATGTCCAAAAAGAAAGGAAGAAAGAAAGAAAAAGTTAGTAAGAAAAATAATGTACAAATCCAAAAAAAAAAAAAAAAAACCAGTATGTAGTTGCTGCCTGATGCTTCATGGTTACAATTCAGTATAACTTTTTCCATACAATGTTACAATTATTCTTATTCTATTGTTATCCGTAAATTAGAAATTTCGAATACCAAGAATTACTCTTATTGAGGGACCATGTGTTCATGTCACTTACTAGTACTACATGTTCATGAAAAAAAAAAAAAGACCTTACATTGTTATTATTTTGGAAGTTGTCACATAACTTCAAATGGTTTTTATTCAAACGGTCATTAGATGTTAGCTCACTAATCCGCTTAAGTAAGTGTTGGGATTCGAATCCCGCTTTATGTATGCAGTAACTTAATGACCAGCGAAAACCAAAAACACAAAAAGGTCATTGTATTCTCTCTTTTTTTTCATTGTTTGGAACAAAACGAAATGAATTCTACTTTTTTTTTTTTTTGACTTAAATGAATTCTACTTTTTTTTTGTTCGATGGATTGGACAACCCCCAATTCAGGTTCACAACTCACGCACCCACTCACACACACTTATATTGGGGTTCTTAAACCACACACCCAGCCTAAGCTAGGGGTCGAACCCATGTGCATTGAATTATGTCCTTTTCTTTACGTCCTTTTCTTTTGGGCATTGAATTATGTTCTTTGTTTGGTTTATAAGATATTAAGATAAGATGTCTTTTATTTTGGGTTAGAATCCTGTTGCTCTTAGTAAAAACTAATTGCTTCAATGGTTTTATGTTTTTGGACATTGTCCATTAGTGTTTTAAGTCACAAGTCAGAAATCAGAGTCCTATCATATACACCATTGGATCACAAATATATTTTGTTTTTATTTTTTGTGGATCAAATTCAAATAACAGAAAGGTGGATTAATCAAATGAGTTTTAAGGCTTGCAACTCTTGTGTAATGATTGATGATCCAGACAAAAAAAAAAAACAAAACAGGGATTGAAGGTCCACATTTTACTAACAAAAAGAGGTCAGTTTACGAATTTATAGTTTTGAGTTTTGACCCCACAAAAACAAAGATGATTATAAAAAACAATAACGTTATACTAACATGTAATAAAACTACTTTTTTAGTTTTGACATAAACTCAGAAATCAAGTCTAACTACTAGAAATAGAAAAATCAATGAGAGATGTGTGTGCAATTTTACTTATTCATGATCTTGCCATCTTCTTTTCTTATGTATATGCTGCTGTAAGAAATTTATCTCCTTACACAGTTACACATGGGTTGCTTTGAGATTTATGGTATGAAATAATTTTTAACTTATTCTCATTATCCTCAAGCACTCTCATAATACCATGCATGATCAAATAACTTCTTTCATATTGGTTACTTGTTAGGAAAGCAAACAGAAAATTGAATCAATCAGAGAAGAAAAGCAAATGATGGATAGATAAGGGAGAACTCCATAAAAGATCCAAGGTTTTGGGTAGATGAAATGAGAGCCATTGCTTGTAAAATTCAGTTTCTCAATATACTAGAAAATTGGAGCACAAAACGTGGCACACACATGTTTTCACAGGTGCTGGAATCCCTCTGTTATTGAAAGCAAGTTGGATAACATCGGGAGAAAGATCCAAGATTCGCCGAGAAGGACAAAGACTAATGGTTTGGCGAAGTTTCAGATCCGAGCTGATTCGTTCGCGAAAGACACAACTATCTCTTAAAGACAAACACCATTGGATTTGTTGAAGATGTAGAAGTTTTGATGTCTCATTTCATTTAGAAGAACAATGTCGCTGTGGGAATAGAAGGTAAGGTAAGACAACACTAGCCAAATTTGTGTTTGACAGTGATGCCATTAAAGATGGTTTTGAGCACAAGCTTGTGTTCAGTTACCCCAAGTTGTAATACGGCTGAAACACTTGAAGAAGACATTGGAAAATAATGGCAGAGCGAAGGCTTGGTTTGGTAAAATATTTTGAAGAGTTGTCAAAAGCACAAACACTTTGGTTCGTGTTTGGTAAATTAAAAAGATTATGTGCATGTGCTTGCAATTTTTAGAAGTTAGGAGCGCTTTTAAAGAGGAAGAAGATGAAGATGGGTGGATAACACATTAGCCAAACACTCAAGACTTTGTTGGGGAACAAAGGGTGTCTCATAGTTCTTGATGCCATTGAAAACTACTCTTGGCTTCATTGAAAAAGACCATACCTGACATGTCAACAGAATGCAAGCTTCTACTTACTAGCCAGGCAGGTCGCGGCTTTCGGTGTTACTTGTATGCTATTCCATACACATGGGGGTTTATAAATGAAGCGTTAGAAACAAATGCTGTGTTGAACTCAACGCTTGAAAATCCAGCTTTGGATATGCTGCTTCCTGTTTCCCTTGAAAGGTGACACCCATCTGCAAGGATCTGCTGCAGAGGATCAAGAAGTTGCTGGAAAAATTTGAGACTTGTGCCATCTGTATCCTCCATGAAATATCAAAAAATTAAATCAAAATTGAACTGAACTTGTTATTAAGCTATTTTGGTTTCAAAGTGAATTTGGAAGTTGTGTATACACCTTTTGCGGCAACGTGTTCCACGAACACATACTGTCCACCAGGTCGCAACACCCTCTTCACTTCTGCAGAGAAAGAGAAATTGCATTGGATGATAAACCTTAAGTAACCAAGTGTGCTAAGAAAAAATAATTTAAAGTAAATCAACAAAAGTACACATGAAAGAGTTTTAGGCGAACAAAAGTACACAATAAAGTTCGTAAACACTGTTTTTGATGGACAAAAGTGTCATGCCATTAATGGTTTCGTAAAGTTTCGGGTGTACTTTTGTCTATCTACTCAAAATTTTACATATGCTCAAGCAAGTAACCCTCAATGATTTTTCATCTAATTCACCAGTTTTATGCTAAAGTTCACGCAACCATACAACTTGGGACAAGTTCAATAGAATCAGTGACCAATTTCAATTAATACCCAATACCAGTCAGAAGAATTTGCATTTGTTACTTTCAAGCATTATGGTCTAAAGGATGATGAATTTGTGTCTTCAAATGCAAGAGAATGCAAAGACTAAATATCTGAATCATCTTTTACTTTCAAAACCTTCTAAGAGTTTCCTCTACCTTTTTTTTTTCCTTTTTTTTTTAACAGATATCATGCAAAGCTGATAAGTGATAATAAATACTTCCCAAATTTAGACACCAAAAAAAAAAAATACTTCCCAAATTTTAAAACAAACATTCAAAGTTCAAACAATCAATTGCTCTAATGAGAAAGTCCAAAATGCAACTAAAGAAGTATAATAAATTAATATCACACAACTTCAAATTTTTAACTATTAACTTATTAAGTACAGTGATGATTCAGTAAATATTCTTCTTTGATGTAAGCTACTCTCTGCCCCAAATAATAAAATCAAAACATTTGAACAACACACAGAAAGCTATACGAGTTTCATTACCTTTTAATGCCAAATCAACATCTTTAACAGAACACAATACAAGCGTTCCAATGACCGCATCGACTGAAGCATCACCTAGTGGTATAGCCTCCCCAATCTAAAATAGACTCAACATTAAAGACAAAGTTCAATTAACACAAGAAGGAACATAAAGTAATAGAATTAAACAGAATAAAGCATCAACATTAAGGGTGATGATTTGTTGATTCTTGCATAAGAAAGTTCTGTGCGGAAAATTTTCACAATGAATGAAGTATACCTACATCTATCATTGCATTTTCCTTGAATCAAATGATCATTAGCATTTAGTTTTGTAACCGTAAAGGCCATAATTGAAACAAACTTTGAAAAGTATCTCCTAATATATATTGCTTTGTGCTAGTTTAGCATAACCCAGTGCCATTATCTTTTAGTTTATTCCATATTTTTATATAATCAATTCTTTATGAGAACATTCCTCTTCCTATTCTAAAACAGTGTTTATAAGGCAATAAGAGATACATACAGCTTGATAAAACTCGAAGTTTGAGAGTGGTAGGCCAGCCGATCTAGCCGCAGACCGAGCATACTTCTCCATCTTAAGGTTAGGATCAATGCCAACAACATGAACATCGGAATCAGTAGCATAATAGCTGAGATTTGGACCTGTTCCAATCCCAACCTCTAAGATTTTAAGAGCCTTCCCCTTCAAGTTACCTAAGACTTGTGACTTGTACTTTCCAACCTTACCACAACATTAATAAGAGAGAGAGAGAGAGAAATTCCCAAAACTTCAATTCAACAACTACAAATCAAAAAGTACAAGACTCATATACTAATTAATAAAGGCTTAATTATTCTATTACTCCCCGTAATTTCACCAAATTTTTAATTAGATTCTTATAGTTCGAAGTTATAATCGAGTCTCGATATTAGAAAAAATACTCATTCTTTTTGGAATATTAACTTTGTGTTTGATATAGGATGAACGGTGAAATACAGTGACCTAATTACATAATTTTATTTAATATAGAGACCTAAAAATAAACTTTTAAGACCTAATTTAAAATTTGACAGAGTAATTAAACCATTAATAAATGCAGCACGAAAGAAGAAATAAAAACCTCAGCTTCATAAGACTTAGTAGCTGAATTCATAACCCAAGCATAGAACTCTTCATACCAATCAGGCTTTGGTGGATGAAACTGGTTAATCACATCCTACAAAAAAAAAATGAAAAAGAAGGTATAATTCTTTGGCAATCAAAACAAAAACCTCATATTTTGACCTTTCTGTTAATTAGGTCAACGACAAATATGGCGCAGCATAAGTTAAATTGTTAACGTTACCGCGTAATCTGAATTATTATTGGTGGCGGTGGAGGGTTTAATAGGGAAGAGTGTAGTTGCCATTGTTGCAGATTGAATGAAGTGCCTTCTTCCACAGAAGAGGCAGCGTTTTTTAGTGGTGAGTTGGGATGGCGCGGGCGAGTTGACTCGGCTGGATTCGTTATTGATGTTGGAGCAGAGATAAGTTTTGTAAGTGCAGGGTGAGAAAGAAGAAGAAGAAGGTGTTGTAGAAACTGAGAGAGTATGAAAATTCATTTCTTTTGGGACTATTGAGATTAAAGAAGAAGGCAGTGGCTAAACCTCAACAGTGTCAGTGAGTGTGTTATTAAAACTTGTTGGACTGTTGGAGTAACAGACAACAGTTTTTTGAATTTTGATACACGAGATACAAGATATTCTTTCTTTCCCCCTCCCCTCCTACTTTATAGCTTGATATTTTAATTAGTGGTCTTGAATTCCACTCTTAAAACTGTAAAAAATTCTTCTTACGATAACTTTTTTTGTTTGTCATATCACCTTGATGAATCTCATTTTTATTGTGTAAAATTAGCAGATCGTCATAGTTTATATGATCACACAATCTGCTACGAACGAGCTCCCCAATGGAGATGGTTGATCCAATTATCCCTTTTTGGAACACATTGTTCTATACAAAGAACACCCAAATCCATATATAGATAAATTCATCACTAAATCATCCCATCCAGATCGTCCTAAGATTTTCCTTTGAACATTATAAATAGGATTTAATGCTTATACTTGCCTCTTCGATATCTTTTTTTTTTCTCTGTACACCAAGATATTCTGTTATTTAATAGAACGAAAAGTTCAATAACTAATCTCTCAGGTACTGGGCAAAGTGGACGACCATCTCAAGCAAGCTTCATTCGTATCCTCTAAGGGAAATCAAACCCGAAAGAAATGGTTAAAAAGCACAGACCCTCATCCATCTATGTTAACTTGCGTTGGTTCTATAGTTCGTTCTATAGTTCGTTATCTAACCCTAATCTTTATACATATTATACTATTACTTCATGCGTTAATAAAGTCCGAACACGATTACAAACCGATTTCAGTTAAGTTTATTATAGATGGTTATGCTTGATGAAACTTCAAATGTTACAACTGGAACATATCCTGCTTCACAAATGAATGTAAAGTATAAGATCTATCATGGTGCAATCCAACCACATTCAGGAAATCTCATACATACCGAGAGTACATAGTATCTAACACAAAGGTTACAAGTACAACTGCTTCATAGATTCTCACTTCTTCTAGTTATTAGCACAAGCAACTCAGTATGCATGATCGTCTTGATCTAAACTCAGATGGAAAAGGGGAAAAAAAAAATGGAGCATTGCTGTGTCAAAATGCAATTGATAGCTCAAAAACCGGTAGCTATTAATGGCCTTGTTCCTGAGAAGTATTAGTGTTGTCGCTGCCAACATCTTCGGTGGCACTCTGATCCTCTAGCGAGGCATTGTTGCCGGAGCCGTCTATGGTAAAAAATAAATAAATAAATAATGGAAGGTGCCTCAGTGTAGTGTTAAGTTTTAGCAAAGAGCCAAGCTTTCTATGCAAGAAATGGCTGTGTCGTATGAACATACCTTCGCCTTCATCTGACGGAGCATAAGGTGAGCGCCTTGAACGTGCCTGCTGTGTTGTTGGCTGATTACCAGTGTAAGTAAGATCCCAAGATAGCCGACAGAAAACAAAAAGAGAACATCAACAAAATTTATTCAAACTTCATGGAATGTAATCTTTATTGCAATTGATCATTGATTAGTTGCAAAATAAACATGGTTATTCTCTCAAAAAAAAAAAGGCAAAATAATGAATCCCATTCACTTCAGATCCAAAAAGTAATATTACGAGCCTCTGGCTCAAGCACATAGCATTTCTGCTGCATTCTATAGATGCATTTTCAGAAAACAACACTACTTGAGTCTTGTTTTACTAGATGGAGCTGGCTAGAAGAATGACTTGATGCTAACGTATTTTAAACAGAGAAACACCAAACTCTAGTATTCAACATAGTTTTAAGGTTCAATATATACATCTATTTGAGTTTTGTCATTTGTGGGTTTGAAACAATTGGCAATGCACTTGAAAGAAACCAGAACCAGATATTTCAAATAGAAAATATCCCCTCTGGCCTCTTGTGTATACAACACTGTTTCATCTTAAAGTCACCACTGAGGGAAGAGCAGAAAGAATTTAACGAAGCATTTTTTTACCTGCAACTTTGGGCGAAGTGCTTCGAGTGGTCCTTTGGGCTTTTGTGCTCCTTGCTATTTGAGAAAACAAAAGGCCACATTTACTGAAGGTACAATTAAAACTGAGAAAAATATAACCATAAACACATTTCTGAAGACATAAAGTACCTTCCCCAACGCCCAATCAGCAGAATCAAAATAAGCGCGTTCATGATCCTGCCAAAAAAAAAAAAATTAAAATCATTCAAAACAAGATTCAATTTTGGAAATGTTTAACATAAACACGCAGATGACCAGAAGATAGAAGAAATGGAGCATCACAGAAGCAAGCAAAATCAGATAAATGAAGTAGTGACCTTGGATATTAGTGGGGGCTTCTTTGGTATTAAGCCTCCATACTTTTTCTTGATAACTTCTTCCTGCAAAAACAGACCGGTAGATTACAGTGAATAACAAGGCAAGATAATAATAACAATAATAATATAAACCCATATCATGAGATTCTGTATTAATAAAATCCACAAAATTGGAAAGTTTCATTTAAGAACCCTTTTAGTACAAAGGCCTTCTTCTAAATACTTAAGAAGTGATTAAACAATATATACTCCCACTTAACAGTTAAATATTCTCACATACAAAGAAACGAAATATCCATCCATATTCCAAACTATACTGTTGAAACTTATGATCTCATCATTTCCTCTTGTAGGAGTAAGACAAGGTATTATTAAGATTAAAAAGAAACCATATGAATGAAGCATTATCTGCATCAGCTAACACAGCAGCAGACATACAACCTCCACCACACTGGTACTGTATTATTCAGCCATAGTTATGTTTAAAAGCCTTAAATTCTGATTTTAGCCGAGTTGTCATGTTTGCCCACCAAACCAAATATTTTGGTTTCTAAAAGTAATAACACTAGTATTTTAGAATCTTCACATCAATTAGACAAATAGTACTGCCAGTGCCAGTTAGTAATTAAAGGATTATAAATGCTGCTTGGGCCCGTTCGAACTGAGTGTAACATAAGATCATAAATAATTCTTTTTTAAAGAGAGAAAAAAAAAGAATCACTTTTCCTTTTAACTATTATTGCAATTCGTGTCCCAAACTTACCATTCTTCCATTCCAAATGTAACTGTTACAACATAAATTGAAACTAGATGCATTCTATTTCTACACATCATCAGTTTCTCAAATCACAGAAATAAATAGAGGCAATTTCTTTCTTCTTCGTTATTATTATTATTATTATTATTTTAAAGAAAAGGGATTACCTCCTGTTGTGGTGAGGGCATGGGATTTTCACCATTTGTATTGTTATCTGAATCTGAATGTTTGAGATTATCCTCAGAATTTTCTACAGAACCAACTTGATTATTGTGAGGATCTTCAACAAAGTCCTGTTTCTTTACACCCTCTGACATTGTTCACCCTCCTCTATTCACAAATTGCCTGATTTCAATCACCGATACCAAAATCATCAAATCTCATCTTATCAAATCAATCACAATACGAATAATAACAACAATAACAATAATAATTCCACAAAAATTCCTAAAGAATTAAGCTTATTTCAATCAGATAACCGAAGAATTTTCATTCAAGAACACGGATCAATCCAAAATCGGTTGAGCTGAGAAATGAAATTGAAAGCACGAATAAGATCATTGAAAAGAGGTCAAGAAAGAAAGAAAGGAGGATCGTATCATAGCGTACCGTGGAGCGAATCGTATCGAAAGAGATTGGTTGCAAGAAGAGAGAGAAGGCGTTGATTTGAAGAAGTATGAGGAAGTGAGAAACGAAGGCAAACTGAAATCTATCTCACAGTATCAAAGATAGCTGAACAACACGCATATTCTCCATTTGCGTTACTACAAAGTTAAATATATATTATTATAATATTTTATATTTATTTAGCGACTTAATTACCCAAAATAACCTTTTAATTTTAATACTAACAAAAATACTCAAGAAAAATACGAAACACAAAAAATATTTCTAAAAAAATTTAAAATGGTGACAAAGTAATCAAAATATTAACTAACTGAAATATCAACCAAAAAATATTCATATAAAAAATATCTTTAAAAGATTTAAAGAAAAAAATAAGAAAAGTATTCTGGTCGTAGAATAATGATTTATTTGAACGAGTTTCTCATAAAAGATTTTATTTAGAGTGATCTTATTTGGAGTGATTTTTTTTTAAAAGATCTTTTTCAAAAGTAGAAGTAATTTTATATTTTGATATCTCATACAATAATATTTTTTATTTGGCAATTATATTTAGATAAAACAATATAAAAATACTTTTTGTTTATTTATTAGGTTAAAATATCTTTTGTTTCGACTAAAAAATATCTTTTTAAAAAAGATATAAATTGTATCTTTTGGAAAAAGACTTTTATTTTATTAGTATTTTTACTTTTACTATTAATAATTTATCAAACACACAAAAAAATATGAAAAGATTTTTTTTGTCAAAATATCTTTTTTAGCCAAATAATGACTTCCAAAACATGCTCTAAATAAGTAGAAAAGAGGAATAGATGTAAAAACAAAATGAGATGAGAAGAGAATGTTATATCACACTCTTATTATAATAATATTTATCAATAATTCTATTTACACATTAAAATCAGCCATCATGTATAAATACATGAATATATGTCTAGTTTTACAAAATACACATTAAAAAAGATAAAACTAGACATGTATTCATGTATAAATACATGATGGCTAATTTTAATGGTTGATTTTGGTGTGCAAATAACATAACTCGATATTTATAATAATAATAATAATATATGAATGAATGAAAGTATGAAATCACTCGTATGAAAGCACGCATAATGGCGGAGCTAGACTGTTTTTTAAAGGGCCCAAAATTTTTAAGGGTTAAAAAATTATTTTTTTAATTTTATTATATATTTTAAATATTTTTAATTATTTTATAGTAATATTAAAGTGATTTAACAATATATTTATCAACTATAATAGATATTTACACAAATTACTCATTTATATAAAACGAGTTATGCTAGATTTATAAAAAAAATTAACTATTAAATTAGTTATCAGTATAAAATACATATTGAAATATAAAATATATTTTAAAAATAATTTAAATAATACACAATATATGTATTTATAAAATTATTTTATTTCAATAAGAGGGGCGGAAATTTTAGGAGGGGCCGAAAACAAAATTACAAAGACTTTATTACTAATTTTTTAACCTTGGGAGGGGGGAGGGAGGAGGGGGGGCGGAATTGCCCCCTTTACTAACACATAGTTTTGCCCCCTGCACACACAGAATATACATTGCTAGTGTTTTGAATTGGTGTTTACTGATACATTAGAGTTTGTTATTTATACAAGATTCAGTTGTAAAGCATTAGTAGAGGGCATCATCATTATCAAGCACCAATGCTCCATGGCGATATGACATACATATTATGTTATATTATCTTATAACACTCTCTCTTGATGTCATTTAGGGATATGCCCCATTAAAAACCTCATCAAGAAAAATCAAGTAGGATAAAAACTCAACAAAGGGAAAAAGAGTACAATATCTTTTATCGTGAGAACTGCCTCGTTAAAAACCCCAGAAAGTAAAACCATGTGGGACAAAAACTTAATTAAGGAAAAAAGAGTACAACCTCCCAGTGTTTACAGCACCATTTAAGATCTCGGAATCTATTGGGTTGGGTTTTTCTCCTAATGAGGCCAAAGTCCAACACATTTAGGGTGTCTCACACACTCTTGGAACATAACACAATCGTATTTTTTTAAAGTTTTTTGAGAAGAGAGAGCAGCCACAAAAGGAGAGAAGAAAGAAGGGAGTTCATTTTCATTTTTTTTGTGCAGCAGAATTTTCAATCGACAGTTTCTCACTCGTTCACCGTTGGATCGACATGAAATTTGGACAGCATATTCGCCTCATCTGGTTCTTCATTTTGAACGATGAAGATTTTGATTGGAGCTCTGTGGAAGGAGAAATTGAGCTCGGACAGCAGCCCCTGTTTTGAGTATTTTGCATCTTCTTTATTCTCATTTTGTAACCATTGTTGTTTGGTGCTTTGGCTGGTTGTATGCACGAGTTGTGATATATTTTGTGACTCTCTTGTACCTCATATTTGATTATAGTGGAGCAATTTCATTGGTCTGGACGACCCGTGGTTTTTACTTCTCACATTGAGGAGGTTTTCCACGCTAAAAATCTTGGTGTGTGCTTGTTGCTAATTTAGTTGCTTTATTTGCCTGTGATTGCTGCTGCCATTGTGTTAGTGTTAGTTGAATATTGTTCTTGTGTTAGATTAATTGTGCCGCTTCCGTTGCGTGGTTCTATCATACTGGCATAAGAGCTCTTTGGTTATTTTTCTAGGCTTGTGATTTTGTGAGCAATGGATTCCAACTTTAACACTAATACTACTCGGATGATCACTCATAATGGTCCCAATTATGATTTGTGGAAGTCTAGAATGGAAGATTTGCTTTATGTCAAGTTTCATCAACCAGTTTTTGGTACCGAGAAGCCTAATGATAAATCTGATGAGGATTGGACTTTGTTGCATAGACAAGTCTGTGGTTATATTAGGCAGTGGGTTGACGATAATGTGTTGAACCATATTATTGGGGAGACACATGCTCTAACCCTTTGGATTAAGCTTGAACAATTGTATGCTCGGAAAACTGATAATAACTAGATGTTTTTGATCAAGCAGTTGTTGGCTTTGAAGTATACTGATGGGACTTCGATGACAAATCACTTGAATACTTTCCAAGGAATTATGAATCAGTTATCTTCCATGGGTATCAATTTTGATGAAGAGGTTCAAGGGTTGTTACTTCTGGGCTCCCTACCAGATTTTTGGGAAGCTCTCAGAATTTCATTGTCTAATTCTGCTCCTGATGGTGTTATCTCTATGGATCTTGCCAAGAGTAGTGTTTTGAATGAAGAAATGAGAAGAAAGTCACAAGGTGCA
>JASCZI010272047.1:35777-50570 GCA_036250425.1 Stylosanthes scabra
TGTCTACATCTTCGGATGTTTTGATTTCTGAATCTAGGGGGAGAAATAAAAGTCGTGGTCCCAAAGCAGGTAGAAATCAAAGCAAAAGCAAGTCTCGTGGGAAGTTTAAGAATCTTGAATGTCACCATTGTGGTCTAAAAAGGCACGTGAAGAAGTTTTGTTGGAAGTTGAAGAAAGAAAAAGCAAAGGCATATAAAGGCAAGGGCACAAGCAAAGATGATGATGTGGATGAAGACTAGGTAAATGTAACTCATGATGCTTTTCTTCTTGTTAAGGAGTTTGAATCTGTTAACCTTGTTGATAATAGCACTAGTTGGGTGATTGATAGTGGTGCTTCTATTCACATTACATCTAGGAGGGATTTGTTTATTTCTTATACTTCTGGTGATTTTGGTGATGCGAAAATGGCCCATGAAGGTGTTGCAAAGTGTGCTGGTGTTGGACAAGTTTTCCTAGAAACCTCTAATGGTACCAAGTTGATTTTGAAGCATGTGAAGAATGTTACGGATATTCGTTTGAACTTACTTTCTGTTGGTAAGTTGGATGATGAAGACTATGATAGCTCATTCTCTCGAAAAAGTTGGAAGCTCACTAAGGGTTCCATGGTTGTTGCTAGAGATACACGATACTCTACTCTTTATTTAACTCAAGCAAAGGTTGTGAAAGATGTTGTTAATGCTGCTAAGTTTGTTGATGGAACTGATTTATGGCATAAGATGTTATGTCATATGAGTGAGAAAGGCATTTGTTATCCGAGTGTAAGGTTGCTTTGCAAAAGTGCAATCACTGCTTTGCTGGGAAACAAAACAGAATTTCTTTCAAGAGTCATCCACCTTCAAGGAAGTCGGAGATACTTGACTTGGTGCATTCTGATGTTTGCAGTCCGATGAAGACAAGAACACTTGGTGGGTCTATCTATTTTGTAACCTTTATTGATGATCACTCTAGGAAGTTGTGGGTCTACACATTGAAGACCAAAGATCAAGTGTTGGGTGTGTTTAAGCAATTTCAAGCTTCGGTTGAAAGAGAAACCGAAAATAAGTTGAAAAGCATTCGTACTGACAATGGTGGTGAGTACTTAGGTCCGTTTGATGCTTATTGCAAAGAGCATGGTATACGACATCAGAAGACTCCTCCGAAAACTCCTCAGTTGAATGGCTTGGCTGAAAGGATGAACAGGACACTGGTTGAAAGGGTTAGGTGCTTGTTGTCATAATCTGGATTGCTGAAATCCTTTTAGGTGAAGCTTTGAGCACTGTTGTTCATGTTTTGAACCGAACACCATGTGTTCCTTTGGAGTATGAAATTTCAAAGAAGATGTGGTCAGGTAAAGATGTTTCTTATGATTATTTAAGAGTCTTTGGTTGTAAAGCTAAAGATGAGGGATCCAAGCTTAATGTTAAGATTAGGCAATGTATTTTTATTGGCTATGGCATTGATGAGTTTGGGTACAGGTTTTATGATCCTATTATCAAGAAGGTTATCCGTAATAGAGATGTTGTTTTTGTTGAAGAACAAACATTAAAGGATATTGATAATGTAGATAAGCCAATTGTTCAGCCTAGTGATGATTTTTCTGAGTTGGATATTACTCCCACTATGTCTATGGCACAAGGTGGTAGAGTTGAAGCTCAAAATAATGAGCATGATACAAGTGCAGATGAAGTTGTGATAGTTGATCCTACACATGATGAAATTAGTGATGATGTTCATGATGAAGAACCAACTTTCGAAATTCTTGCAAATGCACTCAGGAGGTCTATAAGAGAAAGAAGACCTTCGTCAAGGTATTCTACACATGAGTTTGTCTTGTTGACTGATGGGGGAGAACCTGAATACTATGGGGAAGCTATTGAGGATGGAAGTAAAGCTCGATGGCTTGAAGCTATGCAAGAAGAAATGAAGTCTTTGCTTGAAAATGAGACCTATGAGTTAGTGAAGTTGCCTAAGGGTATGAAAACCTTAAAGAATAAGTGGTATTCAGAATTAAGAATGAAGAACACAATTCTAATCCTCGGTATAAAGCTAGATTAGTTGTCAAAGGATTTATCCAGAGAAAATGTGTTGATTATGAGGAGATCTTTTCTCCTCTTGTGAAGATGTCATCCATTCGTGCTGTGCTTGGTTTAGCAACTTCTTTTGATTTGGAGATTGAGCAAATGGATGTGAAGACAACTTTTCTTCATGGTGACTTAGACAATGAGATCTACATGGAAAAACTAGAGGGTTTTGTTGTTAAAGAGAAGGAAGAGTTCGTGTGCAAGCTTAAGAAGAGTCTTTATGGGTTAAAGCAAGCTCCAAGACAGTGCTACAAGAAGTTTAAATCTGTTATGGGGGAGCATGGTTACCACAAGACTACTTCAAATCATTGTGTATTTGTGAAAAAGTTTTTTGATGATGATTTTATCATTCTTTTGCGTTATGTGAATGATATGTTGATTGTTGGCAGGGATGTTTTCAGGATTAATGAGTTGAAGACACAGTTGAGCAAGTTCTTTGCTATGAAGGACTTGGGTCCTGCCAAGCAGATTTTGGGCATGTCAATTGCTCATTATAGAAATTCCAAAAAGCTTTATTTATCACAAGAGAGACACATAAAGAATGTGCTTCAAAGGTTTGGCATGAATGATGCCAAATGTGTTGCTAGTCCTCTTGCTCCTCATTTTATGTTGAGTGCGAAGAAGTGTCCAACCAATGACAAGGAGAAACAAGACATGGATGAAGTTCCTTATGCATCAGCTGTTGGAAGCTTGATGTATGCTATGGTGTGCACTAGACCAGACATTGCTCATTCAGTTGGTATTGTGAGTCGTTTTCTCTCAAATCCAGGTAAAGAGCATTGGAATGCTGTTAAATGGATTTTGAGATATCTCAAAGGCACAACTAACTTGAGTTTGAGTTTTGGTGGTGAGAAACATTTGCTAGTTGGCTTTACTGATGTAGACATGGCAGGAGATGTTGATTCTCGAAAGTCTACTTCGGGTTATTTGGTCAAGGTTGCAGGGGGAGCTATTTCATGGCAGTCAAGGCTACAGAAGTGTGTTGCACTTTCTACCACAGAGGTAGAGTTTGTTACAGCAAATGAAGCGTGTAAAGAGTTGTTGTGGATGAAAAATTTCTTTATAGAACTTGGTTTCAAGCAAGACCATTATGTGTTGTTTTGTGACAGTCAAAGTGCGATTCACCTTGCTAAGAATTCCACTTTTCATGCAAGGTCTAAACACATTGATGTTAGGTATCATTGGATACGGGATGTGTTGAATTCCAAGTTGTTGGAATTTGAGAAAGTTCGCATTGATGATGATGGTGCTGATATGATGACAAAGTTATTGCCAAGAGGAAAGCTTGAGACACGTTGTTTGATCGTTGGGATGGCGAGGGCCTCCATCTAGTCGAGAAGGGGGAGATTTGTTGGGTTGGGTTTCTCTCCTAGTAAGGCCCAAGCCCAACACATTTAGGGTGTCTCACACTCTCTTGGAACATAACACAATCAGATTTTTTTGGGGGTTTTTGAGAAGAGAGAGCAGCCACAAAAGGAGAGAAGAAAGAAGGTAGTTCATTTTCGTTTTTTTTTTTTTGCAACAGAATTTTCAATCGTCAGTTTCTCATTTTTTCACCGTTGGATCGGCTTGAAATTTGGACAGCATACTCGCCTCATCTGGTTCTTCATTGTGAACGGTGGATATTTTGATTGGATATCTGTGGAATGAGAAATTGAGCTCGGATAGCAGCCCCTATTTTGGGTATTTTGCATCTTCTTCATTGTCATTTTGTAACCATTGTTGTTTGGTACTTTGGCTGGTTGTATACACGAGTTGTGATATATTTTGTGACTCTCTTGTACCTCATATTTGATTATAGTGGAGTTATTTCATTAGTCTGGACGACCCGTGGTTTTTACTTCTCACATTGAGGAGGTTTTTCACGCTAAAAATCTTGGTGTGTGCTTGTTGTTAATTTAGTTGCTTTATTTGCCTATGATTGCTGCTACCATTATGTTAATGTTATTTGAATATTGTTATTGTGTTAGATTAATTGTGCCGCTTCCGTTGCGTGGTTCTATCAGAATCATCACATTCCGGTTTTGTGTATTAGCTTTTCAAAGGAAAATGTAGAAAGCAATTTTGTAAATAGGTCCATCAAATTATCACTTGAATGTATTTCCTGAAAATCAATTGTCCCTTGATTTTGAAGGTCATGTGTGAAGAAGAACTTGGGAGAAATATCCTTCGTTCTATCACATTTGATGTATCCACCTTTTAGTTGAGCAACACACGCCGCATTATCTTCATACAAAGTTGATGGAGCTATCTTCTTATCGGACAACTTATATGATGATAGATTATATCCAATCAAATTTATGAGCCAAAAGTGCCCACGACATTCTTCATGTATTGCATGTATTTGAGCATGATTGGAAGATGTCACAACTATAGTTTGCTTTGTAGATCTCCATGAAATAGTTATGTCACCAAATGTGAACAAATATCCTATTTGTGACCTGCCTTTATTGGGATTAGATAGGTATCTCGCATATACATAGCTAGTAAATTTTGACTTGGATCCATAAGGATAAAACAATCTCATATCAATGTTTTCACGGAGATAAAGAATCACATATTTTATCCAATTCCAATGTCTTTTGGTTGGGGATGAACTTTGTTTTGCTAATAAGTTTATAGCAAATGCTATATAGGGATGTGTATTATTAGCAAGATACATTAATGCCCCTATGGCACTAAGATATGGTACTTCCAGACCAATTGCTTCTTCATCTTTTTTAGGACGAAGTGGATCCTTCTTTACATCTAATGATCTAACGATTATTGGGGTGCTTACTGGATGAGATTCATTCATATAAAATTTTTTATAATTTTTTCTGTGTAAATCTTTTGACGAATAAATATCCATTTTGTTACATGCTCGATCTGTAGGCCGACACAAAATTTTATTTTTCCGAGATCTTTCATCTCAAAATCTTCTTTAGAGTATCGATTATCTTGGGGATCTCTTCAGGAGATCCAATGATATTTAAATCGTCAACATACACAACAATTAGGATAATTCTACATGTACCATTGTACACCTCTATACATCGCATTTACAATACGAAAATATAAACATTAGCACAACAAAAATCACAAAACACATGAATACGATATACAATAGCACAGAAGGGGTGTATGGATATGTACAGTGATACACATAGAATAATTCTAGCAGTTATAATGAATTAAGATGCAGATTTCTTTATATAAATATTAGGACAAATATCATCATTTTTAACCAATTTTTCATCAAATATTCTGTAAGACGGTTATACCACATCCGTCGGAATTCCTTTAGACCATATAAAGATCTTTGCTATTTAATTAAGTATAAGCCTTGAGAATTCTCTTTGGATGCCTCGGATATTTAGGGATTTTCATATACATATCACGGTCTAATGACTTATAAAGATAAGCTGTGACCACATCCATTAGATGCACATTTAGCTTATAATATGCATATAAGGCAATCAAATATCTCAAGGTAATTTCATCTATTACGAGAAAATGTGTCTCCTCATAGTCTGTGTCAGGCCTTTGTGAGAAGATTTGTGCTACTAGTAGAGCTTTCTAGCGTACTGTTTCAGTATTCTCGTTTTCCTTTCTCACAAATACTCGTTTTTATCCGATAGGTTTTACACCTTCGGATGTTCGAACTATAGGTCCAAAACCTTCTCATTTTGTGAGTGAGTTTAATTCATTTGTCATGGCTTTTTTCCATTTTTTCCAATCATCCCTCTATCGACATTTTTCGACGGTTTTAGGTTCAGAATCCTCATGCATAATATTTAGCACTACATTATATACAAATATATTGTCGACAATTATTTCTTTTCAGTTCAATTTTTTCCTGTAAAGACATAGTTTAGCGAGATGTATAATCATTTTGACAATTTTCAGATACCTGAACATCCTTCAATATTTCAATTATGTAATGACTTTGGACAACTTCAGGTGTCTTAACGATGTCTTTATCCTCTTCAACAGGAAGAGTATTTGCTTTTTTACCATCATTTGTCCTTCTTATTTTACAAGGATTTTTGTCTTTAGGACTGACTGGTCTACCACGCTTTTGAGACATGTTTGCATTATTGATCATTTGTCAGATAGGGACATCTATTCGAAAAGAGGTATTTTCAGCTAAAATATATGATTTGATTTTCCTTTTTGTATCAGAAAATGCGTCAGACAATTCATTTGCAATTTTCTGCAACTGTATAATCTTTTGAACTTCTAGTTCACATTGCTTATATCGAGGATCCAAATGTTTTAATGATGATGCATTTCAATTTAACTCTTTCACCAGTTGTTTATCCTATCCCCCTAATGCTGGAAACATTTTCTCATTAAACTGACAATTTGTGAATTGAGCTTTAAATACATCTCCTATCCATATCTATAGATACTTTACTATTAAAGGAAAATCATATCCAACATATATTTCATATTTTCTTTGGAGTCCCATTTTGGTGCAACTCGGTGGAGCAATTGGGAGTTTGGGACATATATCTCACATCCAAATATTCTCAAATGAGATATATTTGCCTATTAGCCAAAAGCCAATTGTAAGGGAGAGAATTAATGATAACTTGTTGGCCTCAAACGAATTAGTGCTGCAACATGTAAGATAGCATGCCCCCAAGCAAATATTGAGAAATTTATTCTCATAAGTAAGGGTCTGATAATTAATTGGATGCGTTAAATAAGAGATTCTGCTAGCCCATTTTATGGATGAACATGAACTATTGGATATTCAACACTTATACCAGTGGTCGTACAATAGGTATCAAATGCTTAGGAAGTACATTCACCAGCATTATCAAGGCGAATTGTTTTGATTGGATTTTCAAGAAATTGTGCTCTTAATTTTATAATCTGCGCAAGTAATCTCGCAAACATCAAGTTGCGAGATGATAATAAGTACATATGAGACCATCTAAAAGATGTTTTTATTAGGACCACAAAATATCTATAAGATCCACATAGTGGATGAATTGGTCCACATATAACCTTGAATTTGTTTTAAGAATTCAGGAGACTCAATTATTCATGTAGGTATATGTGTTTTTTTGCGGGCCCTATATTTGCAAAGCTTTTTTAAATTTTATTTAACAATTCTTTGCAGGTCTTAGTAAGTGAAAGTGAAAAGGATGATACCACTGTTGAAGCGATAGAGACTGTGAAGCTAATATCTGACTTGAAGGTGACTTGCGATGATGAAGAAGTACTAATCAACTATTTAAAGAAAGATCAATCAGAGAATCAGGAGAACCTCTGCTTAATCACAAGAAGACGAGGAAGAAATAAAAAAGACAAAAATCAAGCAAACATATAATTTTCTATTTTTTAACCACTTGGAGGAATTATCGTGCTTTTTATTAAACGTGGCTTCAGATGTTTTCTTAGTAGGTGTGGTGGATTAGTGCGGATTTTTGGAACTTGTGTTCGGGTATGTGTTCTTGAGTGGTCATTTATCGGATATCTATAGTCAAGTGCTTGTGTTGTTGGATGTTCTGCTTGTAGTTTGGTATCTTTTAAGTGTTGAGTGTATTTTGAGTACTTTTTTGTATTCTTATTTTCTCTTTCGGGGTCAAGAGCTTGAACAAACAATTGAAAAAAAAAAAGTTAGGTAAGTGTATTAAATCAAATACACCATATATGATTTAAAGTTGAACCTACAACAATAGCACATAATTATTATATTCGTATAGAAATTAAAGTTAAGCAAAAAAAAAATTAAATAGTTTTGATTATTTAGGAGATGATAAGTGAAAAAATCTAAATATAGTACAGCGAAATATAGCTAGTAAATTAAGTAAAGAAATTTTTATGAGAAAAAATGAAACGACAAGAAAAAAAAATGATGCTATGATGATGGCTGGTGACTAGATGTATCGATTCAAGATGAATAAAGTCCTCTCTATCAAAAGTAATTCAATCTTAGTTTCAAAATTGTGTACAAGGAAGTGTCGCATTTCTATCTAGTAATTTGTAGATAAAATAGAACGTGAAAGTTAAGTAATTAAGGTAACATTTCTTTTTGGAGATTGGGATTGAGACTGAGGGACTGAGACTCAGTATTGTATTTGGTTGATAGAGATTGGAACTAAAATTTCAGTATCAGTCCCTAAAATTTCAGTATTTTCAGTATCTCCGGATAGTAGGGACTGGAGGACTAGGGACTGAGACTAAAACTAAAACTTTAAAAACTTTTTTTTATTCAAATACCTTTATTTAACATTAAAGTTTCCATTGTTAATCTTTGTTATTCTTCCATCAACTTAATTTAATCTTTATCTCCCAGTCTTTGTCTCCTAGTAAATTTTAAATCAAACACAATAACAAATTTAATTTAATCTCAATTTTTTAATCTTAGTCCTCTAATCTTAATCTCTCTCGCAAACACATCCTGACCATATAGATCTACAATCACGTTATCAGGCCCCATATCCATATAGCTATAGGTAGTGATATTGAATTTCTTGAACAAGTAAGGACAATACAACTGTTTTATACTTTGGCAAGTTGAGTGTTTAAATATATATGATTGTTTCATCCAATAGTTTGTAACTAGGTTATGTTATTCGAGCTAGAAGAAATTTTTAGGAATGATCGATTAAGAATTTTATTATTCATCAGCCAACGATAAGATTAAACAAGTACATACATATATATGGGGCAAGTTGATTTTTTTGGTACAACAACTGAAATTCATAAAATATAAAAATAATGAGGATCAAAAGCATAGTACAATTCATAAAATATTCATCACCATCCAATGGCATGTAACTATATTACTAGTCAAAAGCCTTTTAATTTGCTATGATCTTCATCAAGGACAACTACCTTAGCTTGTAATAAGCGATAGTGTTTTATATATGAACGTATCAACTTTATATCTTAACTACTCTAGGGAATTGAACAAAACAATCTCTACCCAAGACTATAAATTAAAGGGCAGCAGCAACAACTTCAATTCTTTTACAACCAATAAAGATAAAGACAATATAAGTTATTTATATCCCAAAATAGCAAAGTATTATGTTTCCAAGACATTGAATGAGCAAACCCCAAAAGGAAACAAGCCAGATAAAGGAAAAAGAAAACGCTCAAAGCCTCATCAAACCACTCTAGAATAATAATAATGAATAAAATAATTAATCATCAAAACTATATGATAAAAGATAATTATGTTACACGTAACCTGCTGTGTACTGAAACCACTGCACAGCTTTATTTTCTATATTTTTTAATACAATAAACTTCTAAAATAATGATTTCTTAAAATTTTTGTATGGGACAACTTAGTTCTTTCTTTTTTTTTTTCAAAAAAGTTAGTCATTAGATTTTTTAATAACAAAGTAATTATCATGCATTAGTTATTGGTTATTGTAACACCCCAAGCTTCCATCACCTAACTTAAGTCTAAGCCGGTGAAACTAGGAAGAATGGAAGAAAGACATAACTAGGAGCCAAATAACATCATAGTGATATATACGAGTTATAGAGTAGCGCAACGTTAACCATAGAGTATACAAGTGTTATTCCAAAATACAAATCCCAAGAGTATTATCAAAAGGCAAGGTATTCATCTCTCATTACTTGGTTGCACATACTCAAAAGCACTCTCTAGCTAAACACAATACATGAACAAGGTAAAACTAGAGCACAAGCCCTCGCTCCAAAGCTCTAGCCAAGCGAACCAGACTGCTAATCACCACCTGCATCTGAAATATTTCAACAACAACGGAGTGAGAACCACAAATTTAGGGGTTCCCAGTACGGAACAAGCGCTCAAAACTTAACTCTGATATCTACCTAATCTCAAGGGTCAACATATAGGAAATACACAAAAGAGCAAGTAGAACAAGTAGTCAATTACACAAACAAACATCAAGAAGAATAAATATATCAGTTAGGCACACCCAATCAATGTCACACAATATGCAAATGATGTATGCCTAAATCCTGCAGGCTAAGATGAGCTCACCCGGTTGGTTATCATAGCCAATTCCGACCGATCCAGAACTAGTACTGGATGACCATCGTTCGTACTTCCCCGGAGGACCATTCAGCCGGCCCTGATCGTAAACGACCTTTTCTCGTCAACATAATAATATATGGGGGTTCCTTCTCTTTCCTCGACTATAACCTAGGTTGGTAGCCGGGACGTTGGCAGGAGGCCCCCTGCTGGCTACCGTAAGCCGCGACGTTAACCTTTGTCCCACGTGGAAACAAAGGCCCCACAGATGCTTACTACTCCCGATGGTCCGCTGTTGCCGTAAGCTGAGCTCTAGTCCTCTTGACCCCTCGTAGACCTAGGCTCACGGTGTAATAAATTGCGGTAAATGAAAACAATTGAGTAGCCTAGGAAGTGGAACACCTTATATCACCTTTTCTGCTCATTCAGAATCCTTATTTTAGGATTTTAAGAAGGATCGAATCGATTCGAGTACCTTCCGAATCGACTCGAGCCTCGTATCCAAGTTCTGTGAAAAACGAGTAAAGAAGCTTCTAATCGATTCCCTTCCTGATCGAGTCGACTCGTCATGGATGAAACTCCCTAAATTTTCTAAGTTTGAAAGTTCGAGTCGACTCGTTAATGTAGCGAATCGATTTAAGAAATCAAGTTTAGGCTCTGTTTAAAAACGAATCGATTTCACCCCTACGTCGAGTCGATTCGATTTACTTAGACAAATTTCTTTTTAGAAAAACACTTCCAAGAGTCGGCTCGATGAGAAGGCGAATCGATTTAAGGGAAGCACTTTACATCCTGTCCAAAAACGAATCGGTTTGTCCTAGATCAGAATCGACTCGAAACTCTTAGCAAAATCCTTCATTTCTCAAATTCTTAGCCGAGTCGATTCGATCCAAGAGCGAATCGATTTAAGGTTCAAACTTTAGATCCTGTGAGAAAACGAATCGGTTCAGTGACGAACCGAATCGGCTCGCTGGTTAAGGATTTCGAAGATTTTGAAGAGTTTTGGTCCAGTGAGTCGACTCGACCATCATCGAATCGATTCCTCGTGACAGAAAACCTACACTTTTCAGTCAAAAACCATCATCTACCCATCTCAATTCCAATCTCCTTCCCTTACCAACTTGGTACCACTTACCATTCCTCATAATTCTCATTCTTATCACAATTCCATATATCAATTCCATTAATTCCACCTCCTATCTACTCAATTCATAATTTTGAACACATTTTATCATTATCAATCACATGCAAGCATACATATACATACCATTTCACAATCAAACACATAATTCAAACATGCAACTCAAGAAATCACATAGATACAAGCTTTAAACTAAGGAATCCTACTCCGTACCTCTTGTAGACCTCCAAATGCCCTCAATCCTAGGGTTCCTTACTCAATCCCTTCAACCCACTAGTTCAATTGTTGCCTCATTGGCTTCAATCTACACCTAGTGTCCCCTATATCATAGAATTCCCAAAGGTTTCTCAAGAACTCAACTCTATACTCAAGAAATGGAGTAGAAGAAAATGTAGTTATCATGAACTCTACCCATACCTCAATTGTGCTATAGAAACGGAGATGGGGACGAGAGCTTCGCGTAGCCGGCGACGGTGCGACAATCAGAGCTCCGATGAGTGAGTTGTGGTGCTTGGAAGGTAAGTGTTAGTGATGTTCTAGTGAGAGTGGGAGAATTGAGAGTGTGTAGTGATATTGTTGTCGTGTGTGTTTTTGTGGGTGAGTGGGTGAGTGTTGGGTCCTTTTGACCCAACTCACTCACTTGACCCAGTTGGGTCAATCCTAGTGTAGTGTATACCGATTTTATTCTAATTAACCCTTAATCGTGTTTAACTTACGTTGACTTAAAATTAGGGATATCACAGTTATCTAGAAAAAACATATGTAATTAGAGATTATGTAAAATATTTTTAAAAATGTGAATTCATCAAAATTATATTTCTTTTCTTAAGATTTTGTTTTGTTTAATGTAAACCTAGAAACTTGTTCGTAACATAATTATTCCAAATTAAAGAGATGATAATTAGGATGAGATTAATTTGTAAAGAACTAATCAACATTTTATTAAAATTCAAAAATGAAGGTTATTATTAAAAAATAAATAAACTTTAAAAGACGACTATTTAATTTCTAGAGGAGGGATAATGTTGCACAGTGTGGTCATGTGTAAACTACTACACAACCAAATCTCCATGGTTGAAAGTCAAGAGTGCTTCTATTGGAGCAGGAAGATAAGCACTTTTAGCTTTTAATTTTATTTTTTAAATTATTAATAAGCGTCATGCATGATCATGTTACATTAACCAAAACAAATTCAAATCCCTCTGTTTTTTTATCATTCTTCATCAACGAACTATATATATGTATATATACATCAAGTGCATTTTACGCGTTAATTAGTTGTGATCATCACAAAAACCAGTCTCTAATTAATAAAAGAGCACCAACAACTAACATAGGACTTACATTTTACAATTGAAAGAGAATCAAAGGTTGGAAGATGAAGGGTTCAACAATTGAAGGTGGTGTTGTAGTATCTCGTAGAAGAAAAGGGGTGGCAAGAGGGTTGTCTATAATGGACTTCATATTGAGAATTGTTGCGGCGGTTGGAACATTTTCTGCTGCAGTTGCCATGGGAACTACCAATGAGACCCTTCCATTTGCAACTCAGTTTGTAAGATTCAGGGCTGAATTTGATGACCTCCCTTCCTTTGTGTAAGTATATACTCTCTAGTCTCTATAATTAATAATAAATAAAACACCATTTTAGATAACATAATTTATCTAAATAATAGATCATATTTTATAAAATCATCTTTTTTAAAAAAAAAAATAATTATGATTATATATATTAGAAATAGTTATAAATATAATTATTTATGTTGTTTTCTCCTCTGTCAGCTTAATATTTTAGGAGAAGCGATTTTCTGATAGAGATATAATCATTTATGTGTTTACTACTCCTATTAATTCAATTTTTTTTTAAAAAATGGTATCATGATATGGGATCAGACTTTTTATTACCAAAATATTTAGAGTTAGAATCATATTAATTTCAAAAGAAAGAATTTCAATTTAGAAAAATAAAAAATAGAAATAAAATTTATGCAAAAATTTATACAAACCTAAAAGAAGCTCTTCAAAGAGTATTAGAAATATAATCATTCACACATCTTTTGACATCAGCTTAAATATTTTGAAGGAGTGGTTTCACAAAAATATATATGTAAATATAGTGTTTTATGAAGGAAGATGTTTAATAGCTATATATAGTTACTTAGTTATAACTTATATATTTTCACTTTTGTTTATTTTCATTAGTTACTGTTGAGTGTTGAATAATACATAAATGATGCATAACATTATATATTATAAGTATTTAATTATACATGAATGTCGTTATATATATATATATATTATTGCCACCTAATATTACTGTTTATGAATACCTAATTTTTTTTTTACTATTTATATGAATAAATTTAGGTTTATTTATTTTATCAGTGTTTATATTTTACCAAATTTTTCTTTAAGTTTTTATATTTTTCTCTTTTAATTAGGTCTTGATATCGTTTTAATTTTATAATTAGGCCTTGTTATAATAAAAATGTTAAGATCAACATTTTTCCTCTTTACGATGATACATACTTAGTTTTTTTATTCATTTTAATAAAAAGTTTAAGTGAATAAATAGGAAGTTTTACTAAAAATAATAATTTTATGTTTTAATATCATTTATAACTAAAATAATTTTAATAAATGCGTTCGTTTTAATTCTTTATTGTTGTAAAGATTGAATATAAGATAAATAGTATAAATTAATTTTTTAATATTTTTTTATGTACTTAAAATAAATTAATAAATACAACATGCGAAATATATTTATGTGAATAAATAATTTAGGGCAAGTTACGCATTTAAAAGGATTGGAAACAGAAATTGCTCATTTACACCGTTTATACAAAATTGATCCGATTACACTGAAATGCTAATATTATAGAAACTGTGGAAGGGTGTAGGGTATTATGAAAACCCTTACACCCTTCCACGGATTTCGTGCAAATGATATAGAAACATCCAAACCCTTCTACGGATTCTTCTTATTTGTTACAAATTATGCATAAACCGTGGCAGGGTGCCACTGTTCTTAATTAAGCTACATCCTGCCACGAATCTTGAAGAATACGCAGCAAATTTGAAATTGTATAAAATGGGAGAGTTAACAATAAATACATCAGATATTATGTTACCATGCAATATTTAAGTCTCAAAATTTTACAAGAAATAATATATGTTCATGCATATGCCAAATGTGCCTAGAGCCACCAGATTTTGAAGAAATACTATTTTTTTTTTGCATGAACATATCATACGTAATGTATTTTTTGACAGTTGATTCAATAATATAGAAATAAAATTAGTAGTAACTATATAACAAAAAATATATGATTTTTAATATTGTGGATTCCAAATTATGAATTTATTCAAGATTCAGTAGCTCTAGACACATTTGGCATATGCATGAAAATATAATATCTCCCATAAAAAATTAGAGACTTAAATATTACATGCACATATAATATGTAATATATTTATTAGTAGTAGTTGATTCATGTATAATATAAGAAAAAAAATAATAGTATGTATAACAAAAAAAATATTATTTTCATGTCATGAATCATCTTATATCTATTGGTTGTTAGGGTTTAGGGTAATATAAGTTATTTTGGAAAATAATATTTTTT
>JASCZI010272047.1:50580-76642 GCA_036250425.1 Stylosanthes scabra
TCATTATTTTTATTTTTATATTATACATGAATCAACTACTACTAATAAATACATTGCATATTATATGTGAGATGTAATATTTAAGTCTCTAATTTTTTATGGGAGATATTATATTTTCATGCATATGCCAAATGTGCCTAGAGCTACTGGATCTTGAATAAATTCATAATTTGGAAACCACAATATTAAAAATCATATATTTTTTGTTATATAGTTACTACTAATTTTATTTCTATATTATTGAATTAACTGTCAAAAAATACATTACATATGATATGTTCATGCAAAAAAAAAATAGTATTTCTTCAAAATCTGGTGGCTCTAGGCACATTTGGCGTATGCATGAACATATATTATTTCTTGTAAAATTTTGAGACTTAAATATTGCATGGTAATATAATATCTGATGTATTTATTGTTAACTCTCCCATTTTATACAACTCCAAATTTGCTGTGTATTTTTCAAGATCCGTGGCAGAGTGTAGCTTAATTAAGAACAGTGGCACCCTGCCATGGTTTATGCATAATTTGTAACAAATAAGAAGAATCCGTGGAAGAGTTTGGCTGTTTCTATATCATTTGCACCAAATCCGTGGAAGGGTGTAAGGGTTTTCATAATACCCTACACCCTTCCACGATTTCTATAATATTAGCATTTCGGTGTAATCGGATCAATTTTGTCCAAACAGTGTAAATGAGTAATTTCTGTTTCCAATCCTTTTAAATGCGTAACTTGCCCAATAATTTACTTAATACATTCTTTAAAAAATAAAGTATTAATATAAATGAAAAAGAATTAACAACAATGTACCAAATGAGAGTCAAACTCACATGGGTAAAGTATAATTGCAACTAGTTAACCACTAACATATTAATTTCATCACAAAATTTTTTGACATATTATATATATATATATAAATTCTGGGGCAAGGCCAACTCTCACCCCTTAAATCCGCCTCTAGCTAGGGACTAAGTAGAGAAGAGTAATTTAACCATAAATTTATTTAGTAAATAATAAAATAGGTGTTAAAAACATAAAAATTTTATCATTCCAAACTATGGAAATTTACGAGACATAACGCAAACACAAAATTCACACTTTTGTGTTCATTTCTTCACACTGTCTCTTGTTAATGTAACTCTTTATTTGTGAGTATGCAGGTTTTTTGTGGTAGCCAACTCTATAGTTTGTGGATATCTTGTTCTTTCTCTTATCTTATCGTTATTCCACATAGTTAAGAGCAACGCAGTAAAAAGCAGAATCCTCCTCATTGTCCTTGACACGGTAAATCTTTTTCTATAATTTTATTTTCTCATCAAATATTTTCTTGTATAGTTTTATTTTACAAATTTTACTCTTAACTATTCTAAATGACAAATATATTTTCTTTGTTAAAAGCATACTTCTTTTTCAAAATAAGGATGATGTCTAATCTCTAAGGTAGCGTTTGTTTTTGGAGACTGAGACTTAGTATTGTGTTTGATTGTTAGAAATTGTAATTAAAATTTTAGTCTTGGTCCCCATAATTTCATTATTTTGAGTACCTCCGAAGAGTAGGGATATTTCATTAAGTTTTCATTACTAATTTTTGTCATTCATCCATCAACTTAATTTAATCTCTATCTTTTAATCTTTGTCTCCTAATAAATTTTAAACTAAATAGAATAATAAAGTTAATTCAGTTTCGGTCGCACAATAACAAACTTAATGCATCCATAATTAACTACTTTTTTTAAGATAAATAATCTTTCTTATGAATAAGTAGTGTTAACTTTTGTATATTTATTATGCGAAGATTATGTTGGGTCTGGCAATAGCAGCAGCATCAGCAGCATCATCAATTGTATACATAGCACATTATGGAAATCCAAAACCCAACTGGTTCGCCATTTGTCAACAATACAACAGTTTCTGCGAACGCATTTCTGGTTCCCTTATTGGCTCATATGTTGCTGCTGCTATCCTCCTTATACTTATCATCTTTTCCGCACTTGCAATCTCTAGAACCTAATTATTATTATTATTCTTAATCTGGTGCGTGTGTGCTAAGTCTGCTTTTCCAATTGTGCTTTTCTTTAATTTGTTGCTAGTGTGTGTGTTTAATTTCAAAATGTTGAACTTGTGTTGTGTAGTAGTTGTACTACTTTTATCAGTAGTCAATGTATCTATCTATATATGTATGGCAGAATATTCAATATTGATGAAATTATATATGATATGGTTCACTCTTTGTTTCTCATAATACCTTCTAAGTTAATAAAAATATGAAAACTTCAACTATTACATTCTAATTGCTGTACAAATTCGAAAATTTGAATGGAAGAAGAGAAATTTGACTGTTTGCACCCTAATCAAGTTATTACGCAAACAGTGACTTCAAGAAGGAGTTAACAGCGAAACGCATTTAATGCACAATGACCGAATTACTGCGTCATTATTGTTCATTTGTTAAAAACGTGTAAAGAAGAAGTGAAATTCAAATAATGCACAACCATGTAACATTTGAGAATGAAGGAGAACCGCCTATATATATAAATAGGGTGTTAAGCACAGGAATACCAAACAATGATCCAATAGACTTTAGTGTGAGAGAGAATAGACAATGAGAACGAATGAGAGAGAATGTTCTTTCCGAGGAAAGCACTCAAGAGTCCGATGGCTCGTACCAAAGAAGGTGATTGATGTGGATGAGAAGAATAGCACTAAAATCCCAAAATTAGGATTATGAGATTCTAGGTCTAATATGAAGATTAGGATTTAGAGAATGCGTACATTGGGGGTCTTTCCTCCAGCTTATATAATACTGGGTGGTTAGGATTCGGATAGAATCTTTTTATGATCCTATCGAATCTTTCCTTTTTTAGCTTGATTCTTGACCTTATAGGCCAAGTGCGTTTAGTACTAATTAGCGGATTGGGCCCTGTTGGGCTGGTTCGTAACAGAGGGCCTTCATTAGTTTTCTTGTACAAAATTAAATTGAAAGAAAATTCAATAAGAAAGACGTAACAGTTTAATTATATATTAAGGTAGATTTTTATCTTTGAGAGATGTGGATTTAGTCCAAAATTTATGAAGTGTGTGTTTGTAGATGAACAATACTTTTGGAATAATATTGATAGGGTGAGAGTTGAAGAGAAACGAGTAAATGTGATATATATAATGTCAAGTAGTAATTGAGTCCAATTATAAGTATAATTTGTAAAATAGAGTATAAGAAGTAGTGTAAAGTATCCAAGAAGAAAAGAAGAACTAGATAAATTCAGTATCAAGATGAAAATGAGAGCAGTAGTTTGGTATCATCTAAGAGCTCAGCACCAGCATAGAACCTATAACAACCAGACCCAGAATAAGAATAGAATGGAAGAAGTAAAGAGAAGAGTCAAGGATAAGAATAGAAAGAGAATTCCCAGATCAGAGAAGAAAAGAGAAAAGGAACATGATGAAAGAAGAAGGAAATATACCACAAATTCACTAATCCCCCAATTCCTTCAGACGTTGGTTATTTATTCTCTCCCTTTTGCTCCTTCTGAGGCCCTAAAAATGTGGATCTGCCGCCACATGTCCATTGTTAGTTACAGACTCCTCATTTTGTGATGTAACGTTCACTTCCTCATGCATTTTGTTAGCTCTATACGTATCATTACTCTTCCCATCAGCAGCAACCTTGTCCTCAAGGTTGAATTCAGGAAACATCTTTAGGAAATGAGCAGCATCCTCCCAAGAATCATCAATTAGACCATCATGACCCCACTGGATATGGTATTGAGAAACCACATGATCACCACGCATAATAGAACGGGTACCAAGTATTTGGTAAGGTTCCAAGACCGGACCTGCTTCTGAAGTTGTCAATGGAAGTGGAAAATGTTGTGATTTCCCTTCTCCCCGAAATGGTTTAAGGGCTGATACATGAAATACATTATGTATCCTAGCAGTTGGTGGGCAACTCTAAACGATAGGCTACCTCACTAAGCTTCTTACTAATGGGAAAGGGACCAAAATAACGCAATCCCAGCTTCTGATACTTTCTGAGTGCTACAGAATGTTGCCTGTAAGGTTGCAGCTCAACCAAAACCAAGTCTCCTTCATTGTATTCAATGTGCCTTCGGTGCTTGTCAGCATTACGTTTCATATATTGCTGTGACCTCTCCAAATTGAATTTCAATGCGTCCAGCAATTGATCTCGTTGTTCCAACAACTCTTGCAATGATGATTTATTTTGAATTGAGAATTCATAACGAGCCAAGATAGGTGGTTCCCTTCCATACAAGGCCTTGAAAGGAGACATGTTGATACTACTATGCCAAGAAGAATTATACCAGAATTCTGCCCATGGCAAAAACTCCACCCATCTTCTAGGATTCTCGGAGCAGAAATAGCGAAGGTACATTTCTAGAGTTCGGTTGCACACCTCACTCTGGCCATCAATTTGGGGATGGTAAGCAGAACTCATGGCAAGTGTTGTTCCTTGGCTCTTGAAGAGATGTTGCCAGAATTTGCTTATAAAGACTTTGTCCCGATCTGATACAATGTATTTTGGAAATCCATGCAATTTGACAATGTTCAAAATAAAAGCTTCAGCTACCGATCTGCTACTGAAATCCTATTTCATAGGTATGAAGCGAGCATATTTAGTCAAACGGTCTATAACCACCAAAATCACTGAGAAACTCGAGGAAGAGGGTATTGAAGTGATGAAATCCATATCAATGTCTTCCCACACTTGAGCAGGAACTGGTAATGGCTTAAGCAATCCAGCCGGGGCCTTGGTTTCAATCTTTACTTGCTGGCAAACACAACAATTCAGCACATACTACCTAATTTCCCTTTGCATGTTGGACCAATAAAAGGATGCACAGATGCGTTCCACAATTTTTGCTATCCCAGCATGACCACCTATGACACTATCATGATACTCATGGAGTATGTTCTGTATAATGGTTCTCTTAGAAGGAATAACCAAGCGATTCTTCCATAAGAGTAAGACATTGTGTGATGAGTAATTCAGATCCTCCATAGTGTTTGAATTGCATTTTCTAACAACGGCTGCAACTCAGTGTCCTGCAGTAATTCAGCACGTAGCTGGTGTAACCACTTAGCTCGAGGAGTGGACCAGGCTGCCAAGAAACTCCTCGAAAGTGCATCAACAGCTACATTATCTATGCCAGATTTATAGTGTATTTCGAAATCATAACCAAGCAGCTTATGAAGCCATTTATGTTGCTCAGGAGTGTGGAGATCTTCATCCAACAAAGCCTCCAAACTTTGATGGTTTGTTCGAGGTATGAACTTCTTACCTAGTAAATAATGACGGAATTTAGCCAAAGCTTGAGTAATGGCATAAAATTCTCTGATATAGGCCGGTTGCTTTTGTAGTGTAGGTGGAAGTTTCTTAGAGAAGAATGCAATGGGATGCTTTTGCTGCAACAAAACAACTCCTACTCCAGAACCTGAGACATCAGTTTCAATTTCAAAGGGAATACTGAAATCTGGCAAGTGTAACACAGGTTTCCAGCAATGGCATCCTTTAGTTGTTGGAAAGCCTGAGAAGCTTGTTCAGACCACTGAAATGAATCTTTCTTCAATAATTCAGTAAGTGGATTTGCAATAGAGGCATATCCCTTAATGAATCTACGATAGTAAATTGTGAGACCCAAGAAACCTCTTAATTGTTTCACATTCAAAGGCTGAGGCCACTCTTGCACTACCCTGACCTTAGCTTCTTCCATATGGACACCACCCCCCATAATAGTATGCCCCAAATAATCCACTTCTGCAGACCCAAAAATGCACTTGGATAATTTGGCAAACAATGATTCTTGCCTTAATAACTGCAGAACTAATTCCAAATGCTCCAAATGCAGTTGTATGCCATTGTTATATACCAGAATATCATAAAAAAAACCAATCAAACTTACGTAAGTATGGTTTGAATACTATGTTCTTTAGGCTCTGAAAAGTGGCAGGAGCGTTTGTGAGGCCGAATGGCATCACCAACCATTCATAAAGGCCTTGGCGTGTTCTAAAAGTCGTTTTGAAGTGGTCCTCTGGTTTCACCAATATCTTATGATAACCTGAACGAAGGTCCAGCTTTGAGAAAACTGTTGCACCAAACAGTTCATCCAGTAGCTCGTCCACAGTAGGTATTGGAAAGCTATTCTTAACTGTAATTGCGTTTAAGCTTTATAGTCAGTGCAAAAACGCCATGACCCATCTTTTTTCTTAACCAACAAGATAGGTTGCTGGGTTGAATGATTCCTTCATTTAACATCTCTATCACCATTGTTTCGATTTGTGCCTTTAGATGATGGGGATATCTGTAAGGATGGGCCTTAATTGGTTCAACATCCTTGATCAACGGAATCTCATGATCATGTGATCTTTGTGGTGGTAGACCTTAAGGAACACTAAAGACATCCATATATTGCTATAACAGATTGCTGATAAAAGGATCAATGTAGTCTGGAATCTGCAATAGTGGCTTAGAGAGTTCAGGAGGCTGTTGTAACTCAAGAGTATAAGCTTCTGCAACAACATCAGTAGTAACCATTCTTCTGATGTGGTTATATTGAGCTTGAACCGATGGATGACTCTTATAACCTTGAATTGTAACAAATTCACCACTATGCAAGAACCTCAAGAATGAGGAGTCATAGTCAGCAATATGGGCCTTCAATGATTCCAACCAATTGGAGCCAATTACTAACTCCCCACCAGCCAGTTTGAGACTAAAAACATCAGGAAGACTAATCATAGTTCCTGAAATAAACACATCCAAACTAGGGATCTTGTCCTCCATAGGTAATATTTCAAAACTTCCCACAATCACCTTAATTCCCTGGGCATGCTCTATAGGCAAGTTCAAAAACTTAGCTATACGAGGCTGAGTGAAACTATTAGAGCTTCCACCATCTAATAAGGTTCGCACCTCATGGCCATTAATGATAGCTGTAAACCTAATCATAGCAGGTCCTCTACTACCATGCATTGCATTGTAAGATAAATGATGATGAATTACCTCATTTTCCAAATTTTCCAAGGTAAGATCCGGCTCATGCTCCTCAGCCACCACATTGTCATTGTCAGGGCATTCATTTATTTGCAATTGTAATTTTAGGTACTGCTTGTTGTTGCAACGATGTGCCGTCGAAAATTTCTCATCACACCAATAGCATAACCCTTTGTCACGCTTGGTCTGCATTTCAGTCGGTGTCAACTTCTTCACTGGACTCTTAGCAGCAGGTAATGAAGGGCGTGGTGATGGCAGTAAGGGGGGAGAGATATTCTTTGGGACATTTCTGGAAGATTGCCAGTTCGAAGAAGAAGAGGTGCTAGATCTAGACTGGTTATAACCATAGTTGTTGCGTGGTGTAGAAGCAAACTTCTCCTCATGTATCCTTGCCAGAGTTAAAGCCCTTATCAATGAAGGGGGGCAAGCTGCCTTCACCTCACATCTAATATCAGCTCGTAAGCCACCAATGAAACAATCCTTCAAGGCATCAAGGGGTTCAATATCAGAACGATTTGCCAAGGCCACAAAAGCTGCATAATACTCTCCCACCGTGCCTTGTTGTTGGAGCTTAAAGAGGAGCTCTCTAGGTGATTTAAAGGGGGATGGGCCAAATTCCAACTCAATAGCTCTTTTGAGTTGGTTCCACGAACGAAATTGAGCTGATTTCTATGACATTTGAAACCATGGAATAATTGGACCACTCATATGAGTTGCTGCAATAGCTATCTGCTCATCATCGAGAACACAAAAGAAATCAAAATATTGGTCCATTGAGAAAATCCAACCTAATGCATTTGACCCATCGAATTTCGGCAAATCAAACTTCACCCTACAATGTTGAACCAAACGATTCATATTGTCACCATTGTTACCTGAGTTCGAGCCATGAGAGAACCCACTAGGAGATCTGGATCTCGATTGCTCCTGTATGATCTAAGTTAAGGAACATTTAATAGCATCGAATCTCACATTCGCCGCCTCAGTAGCTCTAACACGTTCTGCACGAGTTTCATCAGATACATCTTCAATACATTGGCCCAGACGCTTAAGCTATGCTTCAAGAGATTTGAGTCTTGTATTCTCCGCCATGGCATGGATAAAAGCACCAAATGATAAGGTGAGAGTTGAAGAGAAACGAGTGAATGTGGTACATATAATGCCAAGTAGTAATTGAGTCCAATTACAAGTATAATCTGTAGAATAGAGTATAAGAAGTAGAAACCCAGCCAATTATCTAAAATATCCAAGAATAAAAGAAGAACAAGAGAATATGAACAGAATAAATTCAGTATCAAGAAGAAAATGAGAGCAGTAGTTTGGTATCATCTAAGAGCTCAGCACCAGCATAGAACCTGTAACAACCAGATCCAGAATAAGAATAGAATGGAAGAAGTAAAGAGAAGAGTCAAGGATAAGAACAAAAAGAGAATTCCCAAAGAAGAAGAGAAAAAAGGAACATGATGAAAGAAGAAGAAAATATACCACAAATTTACTAATTCCCCAATTCCTTTAGACGTTGGTTATTTATTCTCTCCCTTTTTCTCCTTGTGAGGCCCTGAAAATGTGAATCTGCTGCCACATGTCCATTGTTAGTTACAGCCTCCTCATTTTGTGATGCAACGTTCACTTTCTCATGTATTCTGTTAGCTCTATACGTATCAAATATCTCTTTTATTCTTTGGTTTAGTAATGGGTTTCCACCACAAATGTTTTTTTAGGCGTGTAAGAGTGTAGAAAATATATAATATAATTATCCGATTACATATTAAATTTTTTTTTCAGATTTTAGCCCGTAGTTTTTACCCGAATTTTATAAATTTTTTTTAAAAGTAAGTGAACATAATTTCATTCAATAAACAAGTTGTTATCTATGTAATCGTATCCGTATAGTATTATTCATATATATTATTTAGTACTATTTATTAAGACGTACGCACACGCATTGGTGACGTATACAATTGCCAGTATTATATCGAATATATATATACGATATTTATGATTTATATATTACTATTCATAAATACTCTTTTCTATCAAATCTAATTCTTTATCAGTGAGGTTGTCACATTTCCATTATGCATAATTAGATAAGGTGAGTTTTAGGGTGCGCCGGGCTGACACACAGGCAAACCCACACCCCTTGCCCAATTCTCAATTGCACCAATCAGATAATGACACATGTCCCATCCATTTTAGATTTTGTCCTTTGTGGACGTCATGTTCCCTTTTCTCCATATTTGCATTTTATCCTCCAATGTGGTGTTAATGTAAATAGATGTTGTTGTAGTGTTTTTAAGGAAAAATAAACACTCGGCCTGTTTTTAGACGGACAATCCCATTTGTAGTGTATTTGTCTCTAATAGTGGGCTGCTCGTAGAACCCCATGGTTATTACATCAATAAAAAAAAGATAACCAAAAAATGTATATCAATAAAAAAAGATAAGCAAAAAAAAATACATCAAAAAAAAAAAAAAGAAAATACATCATTTTGATGGAGTTCCAAAAATTATATAGTGTAACCCCTTTAGCTCCGCTGATATCTTGTCTCCCTCGTTTTTTTTTTTACTAGAACAGAAAAATATTCATCCACGAAAAGAAAAGAACGATTTACACTCTAGTGTTTGGAATAGTCTTTAGGTATGTTTCGTTCTACTTTTCTAAGTTTAATAACCACGTTACAAGTGAATGTTGTATAATGCTTGTTGACGATAATGCTATGCAAATGATTTAGATTGGATTTAAACCGGTACCTCTATCACTTAAATTAGCTTGAGTATGGTTTTGCACATCAAGGGGAATATGATGTTGTTTCACCCTGAGTTTGCCATAGGTTTGTTATCAACCAGGTTTTGCACATGCTATAATTATAATTAAGCTTGGACTTCCACCGCTTAGTCCATTTATTGTTTTGAATATCTGGTATGTAATGATCTAACTTACATACATGCATTTTGAAATTATCCATGAGCAAGGAAAATTGATATTCTTTCATTTCTAAAATTCAATTTCGTTAGAGCTTCATCGATATAAGAAAATAACAGTACCATGCACTATGCATGGAAATATACTCCCCATTTTTGTTCATGGATGAATATTTCGTTTCTATTCAGATTCTTTTAAAAAAAGGGATAAGATACCAGTAGAGCTAAAGGAGTTACACAATATAATTTTTTGGGATTCCATCAAAGTAAGGTTTGTGTTTCTTTTTAGTACAAAGTAAGATATTTTTTTTATTGATGTAATCACCATGGGAATCTACTAGCAACAGAGCCCACTATTAGGGACAGATACACAAAAAAAGGGGGTTGTCCGTCCAAAAACAGGCCAGTATTTGATTTTTTCTTAAAACACTCCAACAATATCTATTTATGCTAAAACCACATTCGGGGACAAAATGCAAATATAAAGAAAAGGAAGCATGACATCCACAAACGACAAAATTTTAAATGAATGGGACACTTGTCACTGTACCATTGGTGCAATTGAGAATTGGGTATGGGTTGTGGGTGCACCTGTGTCTCAGCCCGACGCACCCTAAAACTCACCATTAGATAACAGTTTTTCAAACATTACTAATTTCGAACCAAAAAGAAAACTAAGATGGAAGTAATGTTGTTATGGCTTTGACATAAATGGGGAAAGAAAATAATGATCCATGATAGGCTAGGAAAAAAGATTCCAAATGGGTGGTGTAGATACAGTCCGTACCAATATAGCACATTTAGGGAATCTACCATGAATTTGTTGAAATTTCACATTGGACACGCATGACATGGCAAGTGTACGGGATTAAGCGCTAGTTTCGATGCTGGAAAAGTGGATTATAGTAGTTGGGCATGTGGGCTTGGCCCAATTGTGTTTGTGTTAATACAAGGGGCATTTTGTTTTTGCTGCTTTGGGCCTTAGGATGTGTCCGTTTAATAGAAAATAATTGTCCAAGAAGCATTAGACGTGTCATGTGAGTGGACAGTCGAGTGGGCTTTGTGTTCTCCAAAAAAATTGAGCCAACAAAATAGGCTAATAAGGGAGTCCAAAAGGATCATAGTGAAGGGGAAAAAAAAGAAGGATGAAAGTATTAATGAAAGCAACCTGAAAGCAAACATAGTAAGAAGACCCAAAAAAAATTCAAATGAACATTGTAATTAGAAAAAGAAGATGGGAAAAAAACTGGATGCCAAATATGAAAAGAATATGTGTGAATATTTACAATAGTAAATTTGGCGCAAGATATTATTTGAAGAATTCAAAGATTAATGATAGTGCTCCAAAAAATCCACTGTAAGTACCGAAAATTTGACAAAATATATTAGATGAAATTAAGGTATAACCATGTAAATAATCAATTTAATTTATATATAATTTAAGTTATGTATAATTATTCATAAATATGGATGAAGTATCTTATAGCGGAGGAAAAATAACATTTTTACATTAAAAAAATGTGGTGAAATTTTTTATAAAAATATGAAGACTAACATAGTAATTAAGTATCCATTGTGCGGAATTCCGAATCCTATGTCTATGTAGCTAAATATTTTTGTTTTATTTTATTTTTTGCAAATTCTATCAAATGTAGATTTTATTAAGATTTTCTTTTTTATATTTTGTCTTCTGAGATTTTTCTCCAAATTTAGGAGGTCTAGTAATGATAAAATTTTTGTTTTTGGTTTTTGGATGTTCTTGTCCAAATATGTTATTCTTAAAGGCTGTAATTTTTTTTTTTTTTTGAAGAATTTTCTCAAATATGAATTATTTAATGTAAATTATATTTCTTTATTTTTTTGAGATTGGCCAGCAAAAACTGGAATTTGTTTAAGTTAGAAAATTTTTATTTATTTCGCCAAATATATATTTCTGGCTTTTTTTTTGGTAAAAAATGGGGGCATATATTTGTAGTTTTAATATATATTAGGCCACCCAATACTTCGCTCCAAGTTAAGCCCTATTGTTAGCCCCAATAGCATTTCTTTTGGCACCAATAAGGCAATAACTTCATTTTTTGGACCCAATCAGTAATTTTCTTGTCCTAGTTTTTGGCTAAAATATTACTGTTGTTATTAACCACTATAAAGCATGTCCACGTCAGCTTCAGAAAATGTTTAACTATATTCATTCATATTTCCATGGCTGCCCCTTTAAATCGCCTATTATGCCAAATCTTCCTGGTCCATGAAGGAACGGAGTATAGTTTCCTCATGTAAGAATTGTCCGTGTTGTTAACTTGGTATAGAGAAAATTAAAAGTATGACTATTCTTTTATGGTGAAAGTATAATTTGGTATATGATAGATATGATAATTATTCATCACATAAAAAATATAATATTTTATTGGGAATAAAAAATTAAAGATAAAAATTGAATATGAATCATACAATTGGAATATTTTATCCAGATTCATCATGAATTCAGTCCATAATAGACATTTTTTCAAAAGTATCAAAAACTTAAAGATTAGATACTTTGTTTTTGGCTTCTAGCCGTTTCTGTTTTTGCTATTATTAGTTGTATCTTATGCACTCCATAAAAATTAATGTAATGCATTTTTGTCAATTTTAAAAGCATAATAATGTAATTAAAATCTTAAAAACTATTTTAATACAAGTGACCAATCTTTATAAAGAGAACAAGAAAATAACCCCAGAGAAGGAAAAAAAGTAATAATAACAAGAAGAAAACTGAAGTAGAAAGAGAGCAGGAGAAAAAATCGTGGCGTGAATAGAATTTTAGTCGATACTTGTGAATATGTTCCTTTGAAGGAAGCAGGCACAAGGGCACCCCACCTTTGCGCCGCTAGCGGACTCACCCTTCTTTCTTTCCTTTGCCTCCGGATACCTACTTGTAATTTTGAATTGACTATGGATGGACACAGCAATGCTTCAAAAGACATGCAATATTTTTATATTTTTAAAAATTATAAAAGCCAATTTTTGTATAATTAGTTACAAACATTTTCCTGATTTATCATACCTTTGGAGACTAATCTGATATAGTTTTAGAGACGATTCCAATAGCTTAATGCACGCGGCTAAACTCAAACTCGAAAAGAAGGAAGAAAAGTTTTATATTCTAATGACAAACATGTACACACATCAAATATATATCTTCAAATAGGAAAACCCACAAAAATTAGAATTCAAAATTGCGAGATATAATGTACCCTGCAGCTGGTATATGCTATGCCAAGATAGCAACAAGTTGATCTATTGATTTCAGGGTCTTCTCGTAGTATAGGTAAGATTCATATACCTTTGGTGTCCGAACATACCGGTCAAACTGATGGGGAAAAAGATTAAGACAAATTATAAGTTGGAAATATACACAATTATTAATTAAAATGTACTAATCTTTATACCTATCCATAACAATATTACAGGAACACAAGATAATTAACTTTCAAACTTACCATTTAAAATATATTTTTGGGGTCATTTTTAAAATATATGTATTTGAGATAAAATAATACTTATTTAATAAAAAATACTTTACAACACATCTATGTATTGATACACTATTATTTTTAAAATATATACCTATTTTCGTTCCTAAAAAATTTCAAATCATACGCCTTACTTTCCAATTAAAATTTATTACAATTTGATTCTTAATATTTGTTCTGTAAATCAAATTAGTTTCAAATTTTTTATGTCAAATTAATCCTTAAATCACATATTTTATTTTTATAAGAGTATAATTTTCTGTATAAAGAATTTTATAAATTAGTTACTTCTGTTAATGTAGTAATATATGATTGATTATTTATATAAAACTTTTTTGATGATGCGAAATAAAAATTAAATTATTTTTTTTAAAAAAAAAAAGTAGAATAAAATTAAGGTGAATGCTAGATGTTAAGAGTGTTGTTTTATCTGATTTACGGGAAAAAAAAAACAAATATTTTATTTTAAAAATATAAAAATAAATAATTCGTAAAGAAAAATTCAAATATAGAATTGTCCTAAAATAAAATAAGGTATAGAAGAAGATTTGTGAACTTACATCGGTCATGTTATCGACCAATTCATTGGCAACTTTGATGTAATCATTGCGGCGGTTGTCAGGCAAAGTGGACATTGCAGTCTTTAAATCTTGATCAAGATAAGCCTGTTTCAGCCTTATATAGAACATCACATACCTCCATGACATTGTTTCCAGCATCTCCCTCATATCATGCAGCCCCTCCGCCGTTTGCTTTATCCTCGCCACCGCGTCCTCCGGCGACAACCCCGGCTCGAAGAAATGCTCCCTTAGGAAAGAACGAGTCCCCCAATTCTGCGCCGCCGCTTGCGGTGTCATTGTTGTTGTGCCTCCCAAGACTACCCCCATGGAAGTTGCTAGAAACGTTGACATTAGTTTTCTTCTACTACTGCTAGTGTTGGCGGTATTATTATTATTATTATAATCTTTTTGTTCAGCATAGAATGGTGTCTGCTGGTTGTTGTTGGTGGTGGTGGGGGTGGGGGCAGAGGTTGTTTTGTGCTTGGTTTTGATGTGGGCGTGGAGGAATGTGGTGGCGTGAGTGAAGCTGGACATGGTGGATGGTGTGAGTGTTGGTTACTTCTTTTTTGGATAAGGTGGTGGCATAGATAAAGTGGATGGATTATGAAATTGGTGAGTGGTTATGGTAGTATGCACTTTCATTTCAGCTGTGACCTTGCCTAATAAGTATAGTTGTGACTTAAAGTTATGCCACGTGGCATTATTATCTTCTATTTTTATTTTTCCTTGAAAATTAATAGGATTATTTGCCATATGTAAGGACTAAGGAGAAGGAAAGTGAACACCAAAAGAATTGATTCTGGGTACGTTTGGGAGAGAGACTACGACTGGAGATTAAGATTCGGGGACTGAGATTTAGACATTGAAATTAAAATAGGTTTATATATTGTGTTTGATTTAAAATTAATTAGAGATAGAGACTCAGAGATAGAGATTAAACTAAGTTGATGGAGCAGAAATAAATGTTAGTATTAGAAACTATAATGTTGATTGAGAATATTTGAATAAAAAAGCATTATTAAAGTTTCAGTCCCAATCCCCAGTTTCCCAGTCCCTCCAATTTGGAGGTACTGAAAATACTTGAATTCTGGAACTGAAATTTTAGTTCCAGTCTGAGTCCCAGTACTCATAACCAAACGCACAAACATCAATACACCAAAAAAAAAATTAACAAATATCTAAACTTATCGATTACCATATATATAGAAATCACTTTAACCGCCATTGATTTTAATTTTCAATAATTTTAAGTGAACAAGTAATTTAACTTAGGAGTGATAAAATAGGTCGAATCCGTCGGATCAGTCTGTAAATCCGTCAAAAAAGGCAAACTGAGCTAAAATTTTGGCGGAGCAGGCTGGGTCGGGTCAGGACAAGGTATTTATATTTTTCTTTTAATTTACAAAATATTTGTGATGAATATTAAAAAATATATACATATATATGAATATTAAAAATTATAAATTTTATTTTATTTATTTATTTTATATTCTTATATACATTATATTATATATTTGTTATATAATTATTTGAATATTAGGTTGAGATCTCTATTTTTCATATTTTAAAATAATTAGATAATGTATATTATAACGAATAATTTTATTAGCATTGATAATTAATGAAAAATATTAAAAAAATTAGATTATTTTTTTATTTAAATTTTAATTTTGAATAAATTATTATTTATTAGATTATTTTTATGTATTTAATCATATTTTTTTAAAAAATAAATAAATAAATTTGAGCGGGCTAATAACCTGTGGGGAGCCCGCGAACCCGCCATAAGGTGGGGCGGACTAGCATTTTGAACCCGCGAAATTTTTTCGACCCACCCCGCCCCGTTTTTTGGCAGGCTTTGGCAGGGCAGGCTACCCGCTTTGCCACCCCTAATTTAACAAATCAAATACAACTAAATTATTTATTCTATGCTAAATAAAAACTATTTCGATATCAAATAAAACTTTATTTAGCTAGATATTATTTTTTATACTATTTGACACCAAAATAATATTCTATTTATCATATGAGTCATCACTCTACAAGTTTAGAAGGTGAACCAGCAGAGTCAAATGCAATCATGCGTGAAGCAACAAGTGCTATAGATATATTAGAATTTCTTCTCGGATATGTTTGATGGAGAACTTCTTTTTTTTCGCTGGACCACACTCTTAACCTCCGATCGAGCTACGAGCACGAGTAGGTAGGGAGCTAGCTAGAGGAGATCTTTTAGCCCCCTATCGCCGTGGAGGAAAAATTGGACTATTCGACGGAGTGAAGTGTACTCGTGAAAATTCCAAGAGATAATGAAAACAGTTGATCAGACTGTAACGGCTCGTTACGGTGACAAGTTAGAACCTAAACATTAGAATGCTATCGACGACGTTGTTTTGGGGTTGGCATGGCATAATAACGGATCTGTTATGACTAGATCACTAGCTTCTGTTTGCTCTTTGAAGGCCAGACTAATGGAGGGACTATACATTTTTTTTTTCCAAAAAGTCAGAGATAATCATGTATTTAACAAATGTGAAGAATTTATTTGTTGCAAAGTTAAAAGTCAACTACTTATTTTTATGTGTCTTAAGTGAGGCTCGAACATGAGATCCTTTATAGTTCATTGGTAAAAAGATTAATGACTAATTTGTTCTTTTCCCTTACTCTTTCAAATAAATTATAAGAATAATTCTAGACGTACACCTATTTTTTCCAACAAAGTCTAACCAAGTTGTTATTGTTCACACGCTTTCACTAAAAACGAACAGAAATTTATATATACAATGAACACATTTTTATAGTTGACATGAACATATTTTAAAATCTGTGCGTTTGCTTTTAAATATTATGTTCGTTCTAGTAGTAATATTCTGTTCGCATGCATGTAATGAGTGTGGGCAAAATTCACTTTGTTTGACTTGGTTGGAGAAAAGAGATGTACATGTAGCATAATTGAAATTAAAAAAATAAAATATAATTTTTCACTTTTGACTTCCACCAACTTTTTTTAGTGTGAGGTTGGACCTAAATTGATCTCTTACCGCTTATTGACAAAAAATATCAAACCATTAATTTGTCTTTTTCCCGTGCTTTTTTAGACTTTTACATACATTAGAAAAATACAAAATACTTTTTTCCTTAACAGGTACTGGGACTGAGACTGAGAGACTTGAACTCTGTATTGTGTTTGTTAGATATGGACTGGAACTAAAATTTCAGTTTTAGTCCCCAAAATTCTAATACTTTCAGTACTTCCCAGTTAGGAGGGACTGAGAGACTAGGGGCTGACTAAAACTTAAATTTTAATAATTTTTTTTACTCAAATACCCTCACATAACATTAAAATTTTTAATATTAGCTTTTATTTTTTCTCTATTGACTTAATTCAATATCTACCTTTCAGTATCTATCTCTTAATAAATTTAAACTAAACATAATAAATAAACTTAATTCAGTCTCAATCTCTCAATATCAGTCTCTCAGTCTTAGTCTCTTTTTTAAACGTATCATTAGAGTATATAAGGTGGCAAACCTAGCTTTGTCAATATGACAATATCTGATACATTTTGGGTAGAGGAAAGCCCACGCATTTTTTATATCATGGGCCACACAGTTTAATGAAACTCTTAATTTACTTTAAAAAAGATTAGGATATAGAAGGCCACTTAGTCCCCCTGATTAAATATAAGCAAATAATAATTAAAAAAAAAAAAGGTAACTCCCTTTCATTAATTTAGGTAGCATCGATTCTTGTTTGTCCGTTGCAAGTTTGGACAAGTTAAAGATTCAGTCAGCAAAACATACGATATCAATGATTCTCTTTCCGTGCTTTTCACTTCAATCAATCGCACACTCTAAACAAACCTAATCCCAATTTAATCCATCATCATCCAAAAAGTCCCCACGCTCCTTCACTCCAAACGCTAATTACATCCTCGTATTCCTCAAACTCTTTCTTGATGGGAAAGATTGGATTATTCAATCTTGAAGACCATTTTGCTTTCTATGGAGCTTACCATAGCAACCCAGTTAACATAGCAATCCACGAGCTCTTTGTTTGGCCAATATTCTTCACGTTACTTATCATTCTCTACTTCATACCTCCCTTCTTCAATCTTCCCAGCCTTGAGTTTTCTCTTTGGGGGAACCATGTCGTTTTGGTTTGGAATTTAGGGTTTATTGTTGCTCTCATCTACGCTGCTTATTATGTAATCTTGGATCCTAAAGCTGGTTCCCTTGCTGCTTTGCTCTGTGCTCTTTGTTGGATTGTTGCCAGTTTTCTTGCAACACAACTTGGCTTGTCTCTCGCTTGGAAGGTAAATTAGCTTGTTCTTGTTCTTGTTTTTGTTCTTTGTATTGACTGTTGTTCCATATTGACTGTGTGCTGGTGCTGAAATTCAACTTCTATTGTGTAAAATCGTTACTTCAGCCTTTGAATGATTGAAGCATTGACAATTTGGCTATTATAAGGCTTGATTTTGGTAAAGTTTTTTGAAAAAGTGTAATAAAAAAAGAAAAAGTCTACGGAGCCAACATATTATGACCAATAGGGAGCCAACACATACTATATGAGTTACGATGATAACGCATATAAATTTTGGATGATAACGTGGTTATTGGCTCCTTAACGTTGGTTTTGTAGCACTTAGCACTGTTCATAAAAAAATCATATGATTGTGCTTGCTCTTTTTAAAAGTTAGGAGTGTGCTTTCCAAAGGTTAAATTGTGTTTATCAAAATTAAAAAGTGTAATATGAGTTCATATATTAATAAATATCCATATTTATCTTTATATTTATGTATATGATGGTCTTTTTATATTTTAGAAGCTATTTAACTAAACAAATTATTGTTGCTTTTACTTATTGGAACTCATTTTTTATTTTTTAGTTTGATTTACCAAACTCGACTCAACTTTTAGAAAGCTATCTTTCGTAAGCTAAGTTTGGTAAGCTACTTTCGAGAAGTAAAAGCTTTACCAAGTTCATTTGAGTCCCAACAACCTATTGTACATTGCGGTTAACAAAAACGAGTTCTAGTTGATGGTTAGTGAAATTTGTCAAATAAGATTTGTCTTTCATGTTGTACTAGCTAAGTTGGTGATATAATCCCTCCTATCTAGAATGATAGGGTAGATTTAAATCTAGACATTTTTGTTATAGAAGCTTTGGTACCAATATCAGGATTCAGGAAGCATCTATCTCGAGTTTTAGTTGTTGGATAGAGGCACATCAATGATTTTATATATAATAAAAGTCACATGCGTTTGATATCTATGACTACAAATAATGGAGAAGGAACCCTATTTCACCTTTTCTAAGATGGAAACTTTCATGTTATGTGGCAAAATCTTCTGAATGAAAGAGGAATGTGTTGCTATGATAAAACATAAGATGCAAAGAAACAATAACTATGGAAACAGCAAACAGAGCCTTGTTAGATAATACATACAGTGAAGTAACTTGGGTTTTCTCTGGCTATGGCATAGATTGTTTGCTCTCACTCTGTGGTTACTATAACTTTTCCTATGTGCATTAGTTCCTAAACTTATCATTTATTATATGTTGGTGCTTTTACACGTTCATTCTCATCTCCACCACTATCGAGTATAACCGTTGTGTTTTATAGGCATTCGCAAAGATCAAAATTAATGGCTAAAGCATTTATCCATTTCATCCACTTAGCTAGCTCGAATCGTACCAATCCCTTTATAAGATGGATTTGTAATGAATAAGATTTTAAAAGTATGATAATTTGGAAATTAGGGAGGGTATCAAGATTCAAGTCAAGAAGAGTTATTGAATGAGAGAGAGATTAGACTTTTCATATAACTTGTTGATCATGGAATTGTAGCATTGACAAAGCTTCATTCGAACTCAATACCCATGTTGCTTTTTCAGTTAGCTGATTGCAATCGATAATTATGTGAACATGACTAATATTTGCTTTGTTCATACACACCTTTCAATTTTAATTAGATCACATTCTCAAAGAACAATATCATGTTTGTGTAGGTTGTCCTGGTGGCTCAGGTTGTAAGTTGGTCAGCGCAGTTCATCGGCCATGGAGTATTTGAGGCAAGTTGTTGTTACACTAACATTTATTAAATGTGTTTATGAATTATGAGTCTCACTCTAAACCCCTTCTTTTCCCTCCCTTCTTTAAAATATGCAAACTCACCCTTAGCAGACTTACTGCATTTTGTCTGAACATATTGTTTTTCATTCGCAGAAACGAGCACCTGCCCTTTTCGATAACCTTGTTCAGGCCCTTGTAATGGCTCCTTTCTTTGTGTTGCTGGAGGTAAGATACTTTTAGTGAATTTTTTTTTTTAAAAAAAAAAAAACTAAGCTTCACCTATAACTAACTATCAAAACTTATCTATGGAAATTTTTACTCTATTTTTACTCCAACTAAACATACCCTTGGACTATGCTCGATAAATATTTCAAAAGAGGAAAAGATGCATAATCACTGAGATCAAGGAGATAAATCAGAAAATTGAGTGAAGTTTGTACCCAGGCAGATGTTTTTAGTATCTCAATATTTTTGCTTGAGACAGTTATCAAATAGGGCCTAAATATCATATTTTTGCCTATATTGTTATGTTATGATGCATGGATTTATGCCCTTCCTTGACATTAGTCCATTGCATGATTGTTGATTCATTTTTTGTTTTGATGCAGGCTCTCCAAATTTTATTTGGTTATGAACCATACCCTGGATTTCAAGCAAGTGTGCAAGCAAAAATAGAAGCTAACATCGAAGAATGGAAAGAAAAAAAGCATAAACTAATAACGTCTTAGCTCTATTATGGTTGGGTTTGTGTATCTATTATTATTACTAGAGCTAGTCTCCATTCTCTCCTATGAAGAGGTGATGAATAAAGTGTATAATACATGTGAATTATAGACACATATAAATGCTTTTACAGTGTATCTTTGTACAGAAGACAACATCATACCATGTTTCATGATTCCATATACAAGTATATGCTTTGTAAGCTTTTAGCTCTTTGATATTGGGTCCTGAGTTTTTTTTTCTTTCTTTTTTTTTTTTAATTTATCAATATGCATCTTTTCCGACACTTATGATGAAAATGCCACACTTTTAAAATTAATTATGTAGATGTTATCATTTTGCAATGGTGACAACTGATTTTTCTATTTCATTTTTAATTATAATTTTTATAATAATATAAAAAAGAGTAATTAATTAGTTTCAAAAGAGCAGTATTTTGTAATAAATTCCGGAAATATGGTATGTTGATAAATAAAAAATCAATAGATCTTGATCAGTGAATTATAACACAACTTTTGTTCTAATAGATCATGCTGAAATTGGTAGCTTACTAATATGATTGTTAACCCAATGATTTCGATGGAGTTGCATAAGGAAATTAAATAAAGAGAGATTAAGAGAAAAGATTAAGAACAAGTAAACCTTTGAGTAAAACGCTTCTACTAATAATCAAATAAGCAATAAACGTACCATTTTGTGAAGATATCAGAAAGAAGAAGAACAAATAGTTGTGGAGAAAATGAAATGATGAACTCTTAAGGGTGATAGAATGGTAAATTAAAGAATGTGTTGTTGTTGGATGTTCATGTGAAATACCTGAATCATGTTTCAGAACATACTCTTTTTATTTGGACATGCTTAAGTCACAATAATTATTAATTAGAAAGGATAAAATACATGTTTTGTTCATAAAGTTTTTAAAAATTTTAAAAATGTCTAAAATATTTAATTTAGGGTAATGCTGTTTGAACAAGTGATTTTGATCAACCAAGTGATTTATTTCTATGCTAAACAGAATATTATTTCGGTGTCAAATAGTATAAAAAAATGCACCTAAATAAAGTTATATTCGACACTAAAATAGTCTTCTATTTAGCATAAGAATAAATCACTTGATTGCCAAAATCACTTGTTCATATAGAAATATTGTTTAATTTAATGCAATTTTGTACTCATTGTTGAAATAAGATGTTGATTTTTTTTTAGTAGTCAACGGGTGATTGCTTTTATTTTTCCAATTTTGTCTTCCCTCTCTATATTATTTGGGAGTTAAACCCCATTTTAGTCCCTGAGATTCGCGAGTTGCACTAGAGTAGTCCTTGAAATTCCAATTGTACCATTTTAATCCCCAAAATTGAAAAAATTGCACCAAATTGGTTCATGTCTCCTCTTCAGTCTAATTCTTATAAATTTTGTGAGAGTGTGACGCTTCCTTGCATGTTGAACAACATAAAACGACGTTGTTTCACTTATAACATTAAATGATCATTAAAAATGATTTATCCACTATCTAATTCCAACATAACTCTTTCATTTATGCTTCTTAGGTATCAAATAATGTTGTTTTAACGACTATTGAGCATCATAAAGGAAGAGACATTGTTTTATGTTATCTAACATGCAAGACATTTATCACATCACTCACGAAATTAATCAAAATTATACCGAAAAGGGGCCAGAGACCAATTCGGTGCAATTTTTTAAATCTTGGGGACTAAAATAGTGCAATTGAAATCTCTGAGACCATTCTGGTGCAACACGCGAATCTCACGGACCAAAATGAGGTTTATCTCATTTAAGTATTGTTAAAAAGATAACATACTTATTAGTATGTTCTATTAAAAATGTAGGTAATTATTTTATTTTATACTAATAATATAAATAGAAATAAAGTAATTTTACCTTTTAATGTTAAAAAAAAACCATGTTATGCAAAATAGTTTTTACTCACGGCCATAATTGTACACATGAATACAACATTAAACTCATACAAAATAGTTTTTAAAATTCATGTATATTTTTATCCAACGATAGAATATTTCATGTATATATTTGAGTCATTAAAATATTTATGTGTATATTTGGGTCATAAAAAAATTCATATGTACTTTTACTCACCGTGTAATAATTCATGTGTATTTTTGTACCTTTTTTTAATTTATAATAATACATCAAAATTAAATTCATAAAAAATATTCTTCTAAAGCTATTTTACACATTTGCCACCCGTTCTAAAACTTATTACCAAAATGTCATCATTTTCAAACAATTTACCTATGTGTCAACCTTTTGCCAAGGTGACCCATATTATTTTCTTTTCAACGCTGATTAGGAGGTGTTAAAGAGGTAATTCTCTTCATTAGAAACACTAATCAGGAACACATATTCTTCACAAATGGCGCTGATGGAGAAAGCGTCTCCTATAGAAGAAATGCTAGATGAAATAGCGCTACCAACAAGGAAACTCTAAAAATTTAAGTTGCCATTTTTTTTTCCTAAAATGCAAAACCAGCACATAAATAATTTTATGCCGATACTCATACACTTTATCAAAGATTAGTGCTATGAAATCAATATTAGGGAGTCATTAAGGAGCTAATAAATCCAATTATAAGTTATCATCCGAAACTTAAAACATTTATCATCCAAAACTAAACACAATTATCATTCGAAATTGTATAAAATTATTATCCGAAACTACACAAAATTATCATCTAAATAAAACACAACTTATCATCTGTAACCTCCTAACTATCACCACCATCACTAACAACAACACCACCAGCACACCATTACCACCACAACAACAACAACAACAACAACCACCACTACCACAACCGTCGAACCGCAGTACTACCACCACCACAACAACAATAAAGACAACCCTAACCAACACAACAACATTAGCAACAACAAAAACAACAAGGAAGCGACCAAGAAGAAAAAGAGGCGTGAGTGGCACGACGCAAAGAAGAGAAAAAAAGAAGAAGAAGTCGTGGCAACGTTGAGGAGATCTAAAAAAGAAGTAGAAGCAGTGGCGACGCGGCGGTGATATAGATGTCAAAGACAGAGTTGATGGCGTCGACGGGGATTTGAAGAGAAGAAGCAACAGTGGCGAAATGTAGATGTTGAAGGTGGAGATGAGTTTGGGGGAGGGATGACAAAGACGAGTTTTGGTTGTTGTTTTGGTGGGGGGAGGGGGGAGGGGAGGCGCAAAGGGAGGGGAAGGAGTCAGACAAGATGAGATTGTGAAGGAAAAAACGAAGAAAAGTTGTTAGTTCCTAGTGTTGGCTTTTTTTTATTGGTTTCATAGTGTTTTTGCATGGCAAATATTTAAATTTTTGTATTTTTAGATGGCAAATATTTTTGCATTTTAATTTTTTTATGATATTATTTTGTTAAATTGATAAACATATTTAAATAATAAATTAATTTTAACATTATTAACACATATACAGAGGCATTTTTATAGTTAGAGTTTCCATGTTGGAGGCACCATAACATTCCATCATTTTTTTCAAGAGGCGTTTTCTCTATGAACGTCATTTGTGAAAAATACTTATTCTTGATTAGCGTTTCTAATAAAGGGAACGCTTATTGCTTTAGCGCATCCTACTCGGTGTTAAAAAAAAATAATAGTGCCACCTTGAGAAAAGAATGATACACAGGTAAATTATTTGAAAATAATAACATTTTGATAATAAGTTTTAAAAATGATGGCAAACAAATAAAATACCCATCCTTATACTCCCGCTTTTGTAAGTACTTCTCTCAAATGCATAAATAAAGGCTCATTTTTAAATTAGAAAACTTAAATATATATTTTTTCTGTTTTAATGAGTAACTCACATGTACTCTAATATACTCTAATTCTTTTAGAGTAAAATATTTGAATTATAAAAAAAATATGTATAAAAATTTAATAACTCAATTAAGGAGTCAATTCTTTTAAAAATATTTTTTAATTTTATAAATTCTAAAATAAATTAAGAGTTTTTACCCTTAAAAGATTGTTAAGCACGGATGTACCAAACAATGATTCAATGGACCTTGGTTGTGAGAGGGAATAGACAATGAGAATGAGGGAGATAAAGTGTTCTTTCTGAGGGGAAGCACTCGGAAGAGTCCGAGGGCTGAATCCGAGGAAGGTGGTTGATGTGATGAGAGAATAGCACTAGAATCCCAGAATTAGGATTATAAGTATTCTAGGGCCAATATGGGAGATTAGGGTTAAGAGAATGCGTACCTTGAAGGGGCGTTGCCCCCTGCTTATATAGTAGCGAGTGGTTAAGATTCGGATGAGATTTCTTCATGATCTCATCGAATCTTTCCTTTTTTGGTCTGATCCTTGATCCTTTATCTTGATCCTTGACTTATGGACCTAGTACGTTGATTACTGATTTAATGGATTGGGCCTTATTGGGATGGTCCGTAACATTGCCCCCACTCGGGAAATGAATGTGTGCATTCGATTTCCGAGTAGTTTGGTAAGCTTCCAACTACTATCTGTATGGCGCTGGCTTAGTTATTTTTCTTCCGACTGCTTACGTGTCAGGCTGTTTGTGGCATGTCGTTTCGCTTGTCTTCTGCTTACGTGGCTAAAAAAGGTGATGACTTTTGCACGATTTTCGAAAGAGAGAGTAGTGGGAGCGGTTTTCGAAATTCAAGTAACCGTCCCATCATTAGTACTTGCCCCTTTTAGATTCTCGAAGCGTGTTAAATAAGGCTTGGGATTTCAAAATTGAAACTTTACCATTTCTCTTAAACTTCCTTCTTTCTCTCTCTGAATACTCTTGGTTCTCTCTGAAGAAGAAAAGAAGAAAAAAGAAATCGTTCCACTTCCAGTTCCAGCGACTCTTGTCACAGGTACTGTTTATCTCATTTCGTTTCTTTTTCCATTCTTGTGTGTTCGCCTGTGCTTTGCGTTTTCAGGAATACTTCTTTCGTCTTCTGCCCTGCATTTCTTCTTCTTCTCCACTTCGCGTTTTTTCTGTTTTTCTCAAACTGTACTTCCTACATTGTATTGCAAGCTTTGTTTATTTATTAAAAAATCGGAAATGGGGAAGAAAAAGTCTTGCCAGGAGTTGAAAGTTCCTCGCTGATACGCTCCGATCTCGGCAAGTGCACCGAATCGTACAAGTAATACCAGGGTGAAGTGGGTATCGTTCCCACGAGGAATAAAGGACTAAACAATACTATCTATCAATTATTCTAATCAGATCAAAATAAAACCTTGAGAGAATGATGGTGATGAA
>JASCZI010272048.1:0-17540 GCA_036250425.1 Stylosanthes scabra
GTAGCTCAAGTTATCATCACTTTAGTGCACAAAGGTCAAGTTTGACAGCATGCACTAAGCTTTAAAACAGCTAACAAGTTATAAAACTTTTTACGGCCATAGTTTCGAAAAACCTTTTCTTTAAAAACATTTTCTTGTGTGTGTGTGAGAGAGATAATAAACTTTGGTTCTTGACAAGAAGTTTACCTAAATCCTAAGATACTAAACCATCTTCAAAGCTTGCGGACTCGTCTTCTTGTATTGTTGTTTGCTTTCGAAATTATATCTTGAATCCTTTGATGCTTGTCCTCAATTCCATAATGGTTGTCATTCATCAAAACCTAATCATAAAAACCTTGCATGCATATTGTAATATGGTTTACAAAGTTCTCACTAATCTTGGAAGACCTTAGTGCTCGGCCATAGTTGGCAATCCTACAAATTTGCATATCTGAAAAGCACTCTATGAACGATCAAGCTAAATTTTATAAAGTTTCTATATCCAATTTCTAACCGATATTTAATCAGAGCTTTATCTAACCGGCCTCTTCGGCTCGGCCTTCTAACTTTTTTTTTTTTAATCGAAGCTTTATCTAACTAGTCTCTTCGGGACGACTTTCAAACCGATATTTAATCGAAACTTTATCTAACCGGCCTCTTTGGGTCGGCTTTCTAACCGATTTGTTATCGGAACCTTATCTAAGCGACCTCTTCGGGTCGACATTCTAACCAATTTTTTTATCGGAGCCTTATTTAACTGACCTCTTCGAAGCCTACAAGTCGAATTCTAATCGAATCAATCATTTGAGTACAAACCGACCTTCATAGGCTGGCTTTCACACCAATATTTAATCGGAGCGTAATCAAACCGACATCTACAAGTCGAATTCTAATTGAATCAATCGAGTATAAATTGACCTTCATAGGTCGGCTTTCTAACCGATATTAAATCGGAGCTTAATCAAATCGACATTTATGAGTCAGATCTTATTACAATCAACCTATATAAGTCAAATCTCATAGCAATTCAATATCTATTATTCAAACATTTATCAAAGTAACATTCACAAGTCAGAATTTTATCTCGATCATACCAAAGATCAATTCCGAATACTAACTGATATCACAAAAAATCGGAATCAAACAAAACAAACCCCAATGTCTATGACCCTTTCCAATAAAACCATCAATGCATACCGAGCAACACACAAATTATAATAAGTGGTTTCAACAACATTCAACATCATTACATACTTTCCACAGATTGAGCATGGGGCTTAAATTACAATCTCGCTCACATATAAGACAATTTATCAAACAGGTCGTCAATCAGATACTTTAAACAAAATTAACTCCCTACATACTTTCAACATTAAAACATCTTTTTTTTCAATTCTCCTCTTTTAGATGAGAAAAACAACGTCTAATGACAAGATTGACTATTTATCTTTCAAATTCCCTAGTTGACATTGGGAGATTACAACCATGTTAACTATTTCCATTCATTGCTACACCGCCGAGTTATAACTAAAAGCTCAACCTGGTTATTTTAAAAATAAACAGTTCAAGCTTGGGGCTATGATATGGCACGTCAGACTTTGGCTCAAAACCACATCAGCTTGGTCAAACACATAATTCGGCCCAACAATCTAAATTAACCTATTTAGACATGTTACTAAATAACTAAACAGTAACGGAAGACAAGAACTTGTAGCCGCCAAGCAATGGAAAATAACACTAATGAATTAAATTCATAACCACAATAAGAACTTGTAATCGCGGCTAAAGAATATGGATTCATTAACTTGATCCTAACGGAACAACAGTCACTCTCAATCCTTCCCTATAAATACACATAGTGAATCTAGGTTAATGTATGTTTTCTCTCTTTTACTCTCTTATACTCACAATTGATCTTTTTACTGACTTGAGCATCAGAGTGGCCTTGCAGGTCCCTGCCATTTCATGCTCCGGCCGCTGTGTGTTTTTCCTCAACCAAGCACTTGCATCTGAGGAGGAGCTTTTTCCCGGCCATCGGCACATAACATTTTGTTTTTTTTAAGCAATGTGATGAAAAGTATTTTTTTTAACAATCCAAACAAAAGTATTTTTTCTTAAAAAAAAATATCCAAATCAACTACAAAAATTCAGCTAGTAAAATTAGTTTTTGGGAAAACTTAGTTTAAAAAATTTGATATTTTTAAAGAAAAATTTGAGTATTAATTTTTTTGTGTGTTAATTCATTAATCAAGAATTGAAAAAAAAAACACCCCAACACGCATTTTTTGGGGGTGAGGGACTGAGAGGCGATGTTGCATTGTTTGCGATTGGTTTTTGGCATTAGTTTGGACTTTTTGCAATGGAAAAATTCAACTCAACGGCATAGCAACAACTCAAACAAAACTTGCCAAACCACCTCAATCAAGCAAGAAACAAGACAACAATCAAGAAAATGGTTACCTAGAGACCTCCTCCGAGAAATTGGATAAAAGTCAATGTGGATGCGTCGTTTAGGAAGGACACGAGACAGGGAGCAACTTCCGCCATTTTTAGAGACAGCTCTGGTAGAATTCTCACTGGATTATCTTCAAGGATCAAGAATTGTTCTCCATTAGCTGCGGAAGCAGAGGCAATTAGAACAGCGTTAATTGCGGAAAGAAATTTAAATTTGGAACAATTCATCTTAGAATCAAATAGCTCACTTTTAGTGCAGGCAGTAAGAGTGTCCATAGGAGAGATGAATTCGATCTTGCAAGACATCTACAAGTTGATGGAAGAGCTTCCTAGATGCGGATTCACATGGATTCCCAAAGAAGGAAATAAAGTGGCTGACCTAATTGCGAGATTGGCAGCCGCGGGCAACCTACCATCTAATTGGATTCTTAATCCTCCACGGAGTTGCGAGAGATGGCCCATAGAGAGCTGCTGGGAGGACCTATCTGTCACTAGTGATTCAAGGTTCACAGCCGATCTTCAAGCCGGCTCATGGAAAGCCAACAGTGGGGCCTCGAGTGAGGGCGATGGCAGGGGCCTTCTTGGCACAGCAAAGGGCCTTGGCATTTTCTTCCTTGGACCTTCTATTGGAGATGTCGAAGACCTCCATTCTCTCTCAGAATCTGAAAAGTTTGGGGAGATGACTAGTAGTTGGCTTTAGGATCGGGTGGGACAGAAATCGGGCGGGGTTGGTCCTTTTTTTAGGACTTTTGCCCTGACCAAAAAAAATAATTGTACTGTGTTTAATGGTAAAATGGATTAGTTTATAGTTCAAACTGAAAAGACTAAATGGTCTCGGACTATTCTTAATTATTACTCCCTCCATTTCATTTTAATTGCCCAATTTCACTCTAACACGTTAATTAAGGTAATCATTGAATTGTATTAAAAGTCTAAACAATGAGATTAAAGTTACTATAATATTCTTATTATTAATGCGCTAAACCTAAATTTGATTGGCTAGAATGGAAGTGCATTAAAGATTGTTTAATTAGTTATTGGAATTGTGAAAGGGTATAATAAAAAAATTTTAATTAAATATACCTTGAAATTATAAAATGGACAAATAATTCAAAACAAGAAAAAAAGATGAAATTGAGTGATTAAAATGAAATGGAGTGAGTAAATTAGTTGCTAATAATTTTAATAATTGGACGGTTCAATTTTTGTTATATTTTTTTTCACTCAATGCATTGTTACCACTTGTTTCACTCGGACGCGTGACGATAGCGTTATATCATATGACTTTTCTTCTTTGAGGTTTCTATCAATAATAATAATAATAATAATAATAATAATAATAATAATAATAATAATAATAAATTGTTGTTATTATGAGACCATGGTGTACGAGTTGTGTGTGTGGTGAGGCTATCATCAAAGGGATTCCCAAACGTGTCAAAATTGTGTAGCTTAAGATTACGAATCTAAGAAAGGCAGCAAATAGTGGTATGTGTTCCCAGATTATGGTGCAAGCTTAGAAAAATTAAAAAGGAGGATCTATTTGCTATTGAACTTTTGTTAACGATGAGATCGATGATGATGATTGATGAGAACCAAATTCAGCCAAAATACCTCATTCACCAACTTAAACAAATAGTTAAAAAAATAAAAAAAAAAAAACCTCTATTACAAATTTATAATAACAACATTGTAAATATATATATATATATATATATATATATATGCCGATTAAACAGGGGTTAACATGGGTTTAATTAGTTTGGGTTTGGGGTGAAAATAAAATCGAACTAATTAAATTTTAGTTGGTTCGATTTAGTTCAATTTTACTTTTTTTTCCTATCTAGACCCGATCAATCCAACTCGATTAAATGTGGATTGAATTGGTTCGGATAATCGGATACCCAATGAAATAAGAAAATTTGTAAAAGAATTTAAAAAAATGAAAAACTAACTTTTAAATTGAAATATCAATTGAAAAACTAACTTGAGGTTGAGAAAGTTGTTCAAAATGTTTTTAAAATTAAGGTTAGATGAAAATGTTGCTTATATACTTTCTTATTTTTATATTTTATTTTAAATTAATATTAAGGGTAATCAGGTAGTCAGATTGGTTCGGGTTTTGCTCTCCCAAAATCATTATTCGATAACTCGTCGAGTACTACTAAACCAATATAATCGATTCAGATCGAATTCGGACGGTAATCGAATACCCGTGACCCATGCTTACCCCTAGGAGTGAAAATTGATATTTTATGAAACAATTAAAAAAGTAAATATGTAAAATATAAAATTATAGAGTAGTATTGTTTAAATAGTAAAGTCATTTGATTTAATAGAAAATTTAAAAATTGATTGACTTATTTAAAATATTTTAAGAGTTGTATCGATATTTTAGTTATATATCTTATAAAGTAGTTTGAACAAATGAGAGAAATTTATTGGCAAATTATTTATGTGTCCCTATCAAGTAATTTTAGTTTTCCAGGAAAAAAGCTTTTATAATATCAAAACATTAAAATATATGCTATATTGATTATTAGTTAGCTAGGTGACCTAAAAGAGTTTAATATATACATAAAAAAAAAATTAAGGAGATAATATATTGTGTACAATAGGAGTTAACATGATTATGGATGATAACTCATATAAATTTTGGATGATAATTTAATTTTGGATATATGAATTACGGATGATAACTCATATAAATTTGGATGATAACTTAGTTATTGGATTCCTAATGGCTCCCTGATTTCTTATCTTTGTTCACATGGAAATTATACAAATTTATTTTAGATGTCTAATCTTAGACCCAAAAAGCAAAAGAAAGAACAAAAGGTAGTATTTTAGCTTTTAGAATTTTAAGTCTATTCAACTCTAATAATGTGGTACCAATTTATTTTTATTAGGACAAAGAGATGTAAATATAAGAAGTTCTCTTTTATTAGTAAGTAGGTCCACTAAATTTTGGAGTAGGTATAATATAATTGAGATGTCCAAATACCATAATTGGCTAATTCAAATTCCTCTGCAGACAATAATCCTTTCCATATGTACTAAACTAATCAAAATTTCGTAGGGCTCGATGCCAACCAAATTTAATTGATGTGATAGGGTATGGTCTTATGAGAGAAAATTAAGGTAAACTTTATTCTAATGACCAATATAGAAATCAAAATTTAAAAAAAAAAATTAAGAGAACGTGTATTAGGAAACTAGGAAAGTATGTTATTTTTCTTCTCATATATGATTCAAGTTTTCACCTTTCATGTATTCCCAATGGAAAAACTTTTACACTTATTACATTAGCAAAAAATAGTGTAAACATTTTTATAACATTAATTTATCAAAATTAAATTCAAATTTATTATGTGTACTTTGTTTTTGTAAAAAAAGAAAAAATATATTTATACATCTATTTCTATATATCTCTCTTACGCAAGAGTCTTTAAAATTTAGGTAAATTTTTTCGCATTTTTTTTATCTTATGTTATTTTTTTTTTTTTGATTATTAAGTATTTAACTTTAATTTAACCCTTTTAGATTATAAAAGTTTAAAGTTCTAATACACATCATGATATCAATTTTTTTTTCCTCAAACGTTGAAACTAATAGAAGAAGAAACATAAATAATTTTGATTATATATCTAATATAAAAATAAAATACATTTAAAAGGTGTGAAATTATACATATTTTTTTTATATCCAATAATATAAATATGGTGAAGATTAATCAACTTTCTTTAGATGAAAAGGTAAGTTACCCTTTCTTGTTTCATTTCTCTTTTTTTTCATTGGACGCCCTTTGAAATACAGCCTGCCACGTCCTCCAATGACTGTCGTGACTCTATTCTCTCCAAAATAGGAGAGATAATAATTAATATATGATTGATTGAGATAAATAACGGAGTTGTGGCGGTGATTGGATGAACGCAACAGTGGTGCTTCATATGGCATTTAACGGAGAAAAAGAAAAATCAAGTGAGATGAAGTAACTTACCCTCTCATCTAAAGAGGGTTGATTAGAATTCACCTACAAATATAGATCAGTGTAAACTACTCCACCCATTTTTATGAGTTTATAGATCACTTGTTGTAGCCTTGTCACACCACAACCCTAAACTCAGTGATTCTTGAAGTGGAGATAAAGAGGTCAGAGGAATATGAAAATAAAAATGTTAGAGGAGTATGACGAAAGTTGAAGCAGAATCGTACAAAAGGAGGAGTTTAATAGCGGTTGATGCATGAATTGTTGCAAAACGGATATATGATAGGAACATAATGGTAATTGAAGTTGGAACTATCGCAATATTTTTATTTATTTAACATACTTTTAACTTAGATTTCAATTTTCACGTTATATATACATATAACATTTTTTAAATTTTATGGTAAAAAATGATAAAAATTAGACTTTTTAAAATTTTTGTTTAATTTTGCAACATACAATTTGTTGCAAAAATATGTTTTTTAAAATATATTAAACAAATATAAGTTAATATATATATTATAATAAAAGAAAATTTAAATGATAAAAATAATATTTCACGTTAATAAAATTTAATTGATTAAAAAGTGATGATTTTAATTTTCACCGATAACATAATATTTTTAAATTTATAAATAATAAATAAAATATAAACCACAATTTAATAAGACCTCTTAATAAAAATATTAATAACTTATTTAAATAATTTAAAGTAATGTACAATTTACATACTACAAAAACTTATATATAGCAGCATGTATTGAATATATAACGATAGTTTGCAAATTACTGCAAAATAAAAAACTTTTTTGCAGCGATTTATTTTTAGAATGTGAATCGCTATTATCTACCGAAAATGTTGTAGGTGTTAGATCAGAGTAATTGGCAGTATATAAAGATTATTCCGTAACCAAAAAAATATATATAGATGATAAGTTATTAGCCTAGGTAGCCCTTACTATTTTATGTTCCACACACCTTTCAATATTCTTATTTGTCTTTTACAGCATCATCGCGGCCTTATCATCTTCATTCCACGTATATAATCATCATTTTCAAATCATTGTTCTCAATCCAGAACCTTCTATATGCCTATACTCATTAATTATTTGGAAAAAAAATTATATGATATATAAATTATAAAGTGTTTCAAGATTTATTTTTTTTAAAAAAAATTAAAGGTCATTAAAAAATAAAAATTAAAATTCTGGAATTGATGGTTGATTGCATGTGGGGAAGTCACAAGTCACAACTCACAATTAGGCAGTTCACGTGAAGATATTATATAAAGCTATGGACTACTATCTCTTGTTAAAAGATTTTAAATTATTATTGTTTTAAACTAATAAATAAAAAAAAAATTATTGGGCCTCAAAGTTTACGATAGAATGATTCATGATTGTAACATTTGGCAGGTATATATGTACTATTCAATATTAAGAATTAAATAAATAAATAAATCTAATTAAGTAGAAATCATATGTATAAATTAAACTACTTGACATATGATCATGTGAGAAGATTTACATGAGATATAAAGAAAGTAAAGGAAAGATATGAAAGGATCTTTTACACATACAGAGCTTAAATACTTTGCTTATTATTTATTTTTGGTTCCTATATCCCATCATCTATCCATGTGAAATTTGACTGCAATTATAAGGAAACAAATACTTCTCTTTTTTTCGTTGCCCACTTTGCAATTCTCTACTCTTTATCGTTCCACAAGGATTAATATAAAAATAAATATTTAAAAAATAGTTAAAAATAACTTCATTGAATTTTTTATTTAGTATAGAGATTTAATTGTGAATTTTTAAACTATATATACGAATTTAATAAAAAAATTGATAAAATTATAAAGAATAAAGGATTAAATAATATATATTATGTGATAATATTAACTTAGTATAACATGCATATTTTGCATCTTTGACCAGTATACACAGCTTGGATAGATTGTTTACTCAGATACCCCATTCTAGATAACTTATTTATTATCTATATTTATATTTATATTTATATTTATATTTATATTTCTAGTTTGTGTTGATGTTTAAGTGTGAGAGGTTAGTCCTACATTTTTTAAAGCAATGAGAAGTGAGGAGTTTATAAGATGAGAGACCCATTTACTTGACATATTAAGATTTTGAGTTGGATGTGGTATTTTTTCATCTTGTGTTCTCTCACTTTGGTTCCTCCCTTAAAGTCTCCACGACGATTTTGCTCCTCACGGTGGTCCAACAAGTAAAGTCGACTCACACTTGAGGAGGAGATTATTGATGTTCAAGTATGAGAGGTTAGTCCCACGTCTTTGAGAGCAAAGAGAAGTGAGGAATTTATAACATGAGAAACTCATTTACTTGACATTTTAAGATTTTGAATTGAATATAGTGTTTTTTCATTTTGTATTTTCTCACTTTGATTACTCCCTCAAAATCTTTTCGACGGTTTTGCTTAAATTTTATTAAATGTGTATCTAGTGAATTGGGTAAATAAGAACAATTACTATGACTTAGGGGAATATAGAATTATTACAAACACTTAGTAAGGAATTTCTAATCATCGATAGTTGACCCATTGGGGGCTGAAATTTCTTCCCCTTTGTTTGGTTTGTTAGGGAATGGGGCCTACATAGCTACCTAAACATATATAAAAATATAATATAATTTCTGGAAATTTAATTTTTTTTTTTTAAAAAAGAGTAAAATGATAATGAAAGTTAAGGGTACTTTTTAATTACTTTCATATGATGTTACACATTATTACCTTATTATATATATATGCTTTTATTTGTAAAAGTTTAGTTAATAATTATGTCAAATACTTTTTGATACAATAATACAAAATTAAATGGTTTATTAAAATTTTCAAACTAATAATGAAATTAATTTTTCTAAATAACAAGCATGTTAAGATATGTTATACCCTGAATAATTTAATTTAGGTGGTTGTATATATTAAATAAAAACTCTTTCATATTGATTTTTTTTCTTATTCAGAGTATTCTAGTTAACCTAAACTTTTAAGGGGACTATATATAATAAATATGAAAGTACTATTAATACACTACTATATATATATGCGTGTAAAAAACGAATAATATAATTCTTTTAATTTAGTTTATTCTTTTTTTCCCCCTTATACATTAATAATATAAGCACGCTATGAATGCCTCTCATCAAACTCAAACCCACCCCCCACTACTTTCCTTCACACAACAATAAACATTAAACACTTCCTCATCAGAGAGAAGGAGGGAAGATATAATAGAGAGAGAAGTTAAAGAGATGGTTCTGATCTGAAGAATTATATATATTTATACACGAGGATGAGGATGAGGATAAGGATGAGGATGAGGATGAGGATGAGGATGAAGAAGAAGCAACAACTTAGTTTCGTTTATTCTTTAATTTGCAACTAGAGGAGGCATCCAAAGGGATCGCATTGATCCTAACTCGCCATGAACATATATATCTCTTCAATTGGCGATTTGGGATCATGCTATCCCTTTGGATTTCTCCTTTATTGGCTTCACTTTCCTTCCATCATCTTCATCCTTTATTAATGATGGGTTGTTTTCTTCATTTGGTTTACTACTATATATTGCTTTCTCTGTATAGCTGAAAGAGAATATGATCCAAGTAAGTCCCTCTATACTTTATTAATCTTATATTATTACTTATTATTTTTTATCCATATGAAATATATAATCTTGTCATTATATTAAAGGATTTTATTCGAATAATATTATCGACAATGTTAATTACCAGGTTAGCATAATTTATTATTTTTGACCAACGGTTATCTAATAATATTTAAAAATTTTGGCTAAAAATATGAGGTTAAATTATTATTTATGGTAAAAGTTAGTTCTATCACATCTTAGTGTTAGATATTCATTGAAAAATAACGTTGGGTGCATATTTGTTAATATAATAATTTATGTTGTAACTAAATTTATTATTCCTGATATGATGATCTTAATCATCAATTAGTAACATTTCATTAATGTAAAGAAAAAAAAGGGAAATAATCTTTTGCAAGTGCTACGGATAATGCGCATATTCTGGCTTTTAGAATTTAGATGAGGCGGGGTGATTAAAAGAAATCAATGATTAAGTTACAACAATATTAATAGTGAGCTATGTTAGCAATGAATAAAACAGTACCAAAGGATTTTATGAGAAAGCAACATAATTGTTCTTCGTATTTTTGCTTGAAAAAGCAATTTACATCTACCCCATTTTGGAAGCTTTTAATAATTTCAAATATATATAATTATTTATGTGTCTCTTATCGATTTAAATTTTTGAAAAAAATAATATCGTGATATAATGAGAGTTTATCCAATTTAATGTAGTATTGAGTCACCTACTCAATTTTTATTGTCCAATTTGACTGAGTATTACTGATTGAAAAAAAAGAACATATATATATATATAATATTTCTCATCCTTAAAATTTATTTAATTTCAATGAAAATCAAAATAGAGTGACACCTTTTAAAAATATATATACACAAATACGAGATACAAATACAATATATAGATATGATACTATATTGACAAGAATATACGAAAAATAACGTTTAAAACTCATAAAAATAAATATGATACAACTATATTATGATTAGTGCAAAATTAAGATGAAATATAAATATTTTCTTAACTAAATCCAATTAAGTTAGGTAATAGAATTTAGATGTAGAAAAAAGTGAGAGTGTGTATGACTGTATGTGTCACATGCATTTAGTAATAATATATGTGAATAAAACTGGTTTGAATTTGGTATTTTGCATGGAACAACCTATTAGTCAGGATAAACTTTAAATGGATGTTAGATCCATGAAAAATTAATTCTCAACCGAATATCTTAAAATATATATATATATATATATGTAAATGATTTTTGTCAAGGTTGTATTAATTTAGTTAGATTTAATAGAGAAAAACACTTATACACGTAGCGTTATTCTTTGAGAATAATAGCTTATAGCTTTTTCAAACGGCACACATACATAGCCTGCTTCTTCTTGGTTAAGCAGGGAGAGGCACAATGTAGTGATGGCTCTGGGTCAATTGTACTCTAAAAAAACACATGCTTTTGTGGACTTTGTTTAATTAGAATCCATGGTTTTTTTTTTCTCTTTATCTGAAGTGAAAATATTAAAATGGTATTTGAAATTTTATATCACTGATAAAAATAATTTAAAAAAATAAAAATAAAAAATAAAGCCTAAAAAAGTAAAAAAAATAAACCAAATATTAAATATATTTATAAATGTATTTTTTTCATTATAAACAAAAAATATATAAGCTACTGTAATTGTTCATTCATAAAGCACGTACCAAACGTGCTTAAGAAGCATGCAAATAATTTTTTTAAAAAATAAATGTATCTTCTAAAATGTATATTATTTTCAAAATAAAGTGTATGCTTTTTCGCTCTTTGTTATTTCTTAGCACAGCCTCCAACATTCTGAATATAAATCCATATATGTATTACTCATTATCCCTTTAATCACATGGCCCCATATCACATTCTTATTCATATATCTTTTGATTTAATTTTCATTTTACCAACCCACCATTTGTGTGAAAGAATGAACTGTTAAATCGCTTTATCGGCTTTGGCGAAATTGGGAAACAATTTTGGACTGATATGCATTCATTTAAGGGAGGCTAATTAAGATCATGGAAACACACATATATGTATACCCTATACACACACCACATGTAGTTAGTTAAGGACCACTGCTTCAATTGTTTCATCATGATCATCCACTATCTCACAATTAACGTGAATAACCAGGTCCGTGAAATTTTTTTAAAATAATTTTAAATTATTATTTTTATATAAAATTAACTGTACATAAATTTTCATCTTAAACAAAATTATTTGCATAGGCCATGTAGGTTCACCAATTACATGAAAATAATTTCTTCTTAATCAATCATTTCAATTTGAATTTTAAGTATAAAGTAATATAGGTGCTTGTGGGCTGTGGTTAATTATTGATTGCCTCCTACAAAGTAGGTCTAATTAATAACCTGAAGCATGGGACCTTAATTAATATTAATATAACCCTATCTAGGGATTGCAAACTTATTGCATGACCCTTAAAGTAAGAAAGAATAAAGAAACACAACACCTTATGATTAAACAAATTTCTTAGTTTGACTTTTACCATTCAGACGATACAATTTTTTCCTCACTCTTTCGTTAAATCAGTTTCTGGATAAGCAAGAAAATCATAAAAAATTTCTGAAATCGCCAAAATGATGATAACTTCGAGAGTAACATTATCGAAAATTGAATATCTAGAATGTTGATTAACTAAGTTTTGATTATTCATCCCCCAAATATGATAGTAATTTAACAAGGCTTCAGTTATTGAGGGTTATTTAATTAGTAATTAGTAATTACCCAAATCTCTCAGGTTTTTAGAATCATATACTTTAATTCTTGATCAAAAATCATATACTTTAATATTTTCGATTTTAAAATACATAAAATAGTCTTTTTATATTTATATTCATTAGAAAACAAACAAAATTAAAAGGATTTTTTGAATTTATTTGTGAAGAACTATTTTAAGAATTTTTTTAAAAAAATTTTCAAAGACTTCTTTTGTCTTTTTAGCCAATAATAATTATTAGAGAAGAATTGTATAGTCTATGGATTATTTTATATTTTTAAAATCTGAAAACTAAAGTATTCAATTTTAAATTTTTTTAGACTAATTTGAGTAATTTCTCAATTTAAATTGTTGTGCTTCTTGAGGAAATGAAAATAAAACCAAAAATTAATTTTAACAGAATATATATTTAATATCTAGATTCCGATTTTAAAAGGATATATAAAAGAAAGAGTTGTGATAAATAGTTCTAACTCACAAATTTTCTAAAAAATAAACTACATATTTCTTTTATGGTGATCGATGATGTGAATAATACGGAATAATAATAGTAAATTGCACAATTTGTTTTGAAATTATTTTATTTTCATCAATAGACATCCCATTCTTCACCAAAATAAATTACATTTCATCCGTCTTAAATTATGACGAAAGGAAAAAGTGAACCTCTTTATCTTTTTTTTTTTCCCTCATTATCTTTTAACAGTAGTGCTACACATCCAAGCAATTTAACCAACCAAGCTCATCCAAGTATTTTTTCCCCACTCTCACCACCACACGCGCCTTCACTCTCCCTCAGATTCACGTGTTTCTTCTTCTTCTTCTTCTTCTTCTTCTTCTTCTTCTACAACGCCTCTCCTCCTTCTTCCTCTGCAACGCCTCCTTCTCCGCTGCTGTCGTCGTCATCGTAGTTGCAGCCGTCATCATTGTCGTCGTCGTCGTTGCCGCCACCATCATTGTCGCCGTCATTGTCGTCTTTTTCTTCTTCGTCCTCTTCCTCTTTCTTTTCTTTATCATCTTCTTCTTCATCTTCCTCCATTGTTTACGTTGTTGCTGTTGTTGGTGTCGTTGTTGATAAAAACTGAATTGAATATTTTAGGAAAACAGAAACGGATTTTGAATGAAAACAGAAACGGATTTTGAATGAAAACAGAAATGGATTTTGAAAAAACAGAAACGGATTTTGAATGAAAAGAGAAACGGATTTTTAATGAAAACAGAAACGGATTTTTAATGAAAACAGAAATGGATTTTGAATTAAAAAATGAATTTGATTTTCACAAAAATTGAATTGGATTTTCATGAAAACAGAAATGGATTTTGAATGAAAATAGAAACGGATTTTGAATGAAAAGAGAAACGAATTTTTAATGAAAACAGAAATGGATCTTGAATTAAAAATGAATTTGATTTTCACAAAAATTGAATTGGATTTTCATGAAAACAAAAACGAATTTTGAATGAAAATAGAAACGGATTTTTAATGAAAACAGAAACGGATTTTGAATTATTGGAAGTTACCATTCAAATGTACTCAAATGTACTCCATCTTCCTGTCGCCTGCTACACCTCTTTCTTGTCTTCCTCCTCGCCGTCGCTATTGTCGCTGCTATCTTCTTCTCTGTTATCGGTGTCTTCTTCTTTTCTATTGTCATCGTCGCCATGCTGCGGCTGCTGTCGTCATCGCCACTGTCATTGGCGTCGTCGTTGTTGCCGTTGTTGTCGCTGATGTCGCTGTCGTCGCTGCTGTCATCGTCGCCTTCATCGTTGTCGTCTTCAAAATGTGCAGAGAGAAGAAGAAAAAGCGCTAATTAAAAAGGGAGGAAGGCGCGTGAAGAAAAGAAGTTTGGTTGGACTTAGTTGGTTAAAATACTTGATTATATATAATTATTGATCTTTTAATATATTTTAAGCTATGGATATTTTTCTTTCATTTCTAATTTTTATTTTCGGTGGTACATTTCTAAAAATTTAACTAAATCGATTCAGCTTAAAATTGAAGTCTTTTTTTTGGTATTATCCCTTTGTTCTGGAGAAGGGATTGATAACTTTTTTTTTTTTAAAAAGGCCTTTTGGGTCGGTGGAGAAGAGATTGTGAGAAGTGATTTGGTCCCCCAAAGCCCCTTACATGCGTCCAACCTCAAAATTCCTTTGTCAGATTCTTTTCATTCTTTTAGTATATTATTGCACTTTGTGTACCTTAATTACTGGGATAAATTTCTAGGGGAAAAAAGTTAAAAAATAATTAATTTTTTTATAAAAAATTTAAAATGTTGATGTATTTATTAAAGTAAAAAATTCTATTAACCAGTATTTTTAAAATATATGTTATCTAAACTTATTAATAATTGGTTATTTTAATTTAAAGATATTTAATGCATTTTTTGTTTAGAACCGAATTAGGGATAATTGATTGATGTGTGTGTTAAAAGTTTAAATCATGGTTGTAAAAATCGTTTCGAACCGGTCGGTCGGACCAAAAATTGGAAAATCGGACCTCAAACCGATTCGACACATGCAGAAGATCGAACTTGCGTAAAAACCGATGAAGATCGAATTGGACCGGACAATTTTGTTAAAAATTAGTGGCTCGACCGATTTTTCAAAACTGGACCGGTTAGAATTAAAAAAATAAAATAAAATCAATAATTACAGACAACCAAACATTTTTAACAACCAAGTCCAACCAAATTTAAAATTCCCACACGCTTTTCACTAACGTTTCTTCTTCTTCTTCTTCTTCTTCCCAAAGAAGAAGACACGACAACATAGAAGAAGACAGCAACAACGACAGCGGCGACGAGGATGAGGAGGAGGGTAATAACAGCATTAAAAGTAGAGAAGAATAGGAAGAAAAAGAAATATAACAAAAGAGGAGAGGAATGATGAGGAGGAGGAACATAGAGGAGGAGGAGGAGAAGATGATGAAGGAAGAGGAAGAGGAGAAGGAAAAAAAAGAAAAGAAAAGAAAATTCGTTTCTATTTTTCTTGAAGATTTGTTTTTGTTTTTCATGAAATTTTCATGAAAATTTTTTTTGTTTTCATGAAAATCCAATTCTGTTTTCATATATGAAAATCCATTTCTGTTTTTCTTTAAAATTCGTTTATGTTTTTCATGAAAATCTGTTTCTATTTTCGTGACCCAAAGTCACGTGAACAACATCACCCTGGAGCTAAACAAGATCACGCCTAAGCGTGGGTTCATCACCAATCCATCACCAATCTGTTTTCGTAAAAATCTGTTTCTATTTTGGTGAAAATCCATTTCTGTTTTGTTTCAAAATCCATTTCTGTTTTGCATCAAAATCCAATTCTTTTTTCATATGAAAATCTGTTTCTGTTTTGTTTCAAAATTCATTTCTGTTTTCATGAAAATTTATTTCTATTTTTAATGAAAATCCAATTCATGAAGTAAAAGAGCATCATTAACAGCAACAACAACATGAACAACAGTAGCAACAACAACAGCAACAACGTAACAATGGAGAAAGAGGAGGAGGAAGAAGAGGATTACGAAAATGGTGGCGGCAGTGGCAGGAAGAAGATGGGGGAAAAGGAGGAGGAGTTGTTGCAGAGAAACTGGGAGAGAAATGCGTGTGTTTTGGAGGAAGAGGAGAGCCTATTTGGGTGAGAGTGGATTAAAAATGCTTAATTGAGCTTGGTTGATGAAATTGTTTAGATTTGTATCACCAAACAACACTGTTCCACTATTAAAAAAAAATTTAAAAAAACCCTAAAACCCCTAAATCCCCATCGAGAGTGACTAGCCTCCACCCTCACCCTCAAGCAGTCATTGATGTGAACCTCACTCTCACCCATTCTTTGCACACTCACAACTCTCACTCTCACCTACCCTGACCGTGCTATTGTAACCCGCCAAACATGGAGGAGGAAGAAAAGAATACGACTTCGCTAACATGGAGGAGATAGAAAGAGAAATGCTTTGTCTCAAAAAACAAGAAGGAGAGAAGAATAAGAAGAAAGCGAAGTGTGACCATTGCTATGGGGCTGCTGTTGTGTACTTGTGTTGTGTCGGGGAATTAGGGTTAACATTTTTTTTGGGCCAAAGGCTTAACTCTTTTAAAGTGGGTTTCATTTTGAAAGGCCCAATGACAAAAGATGACCAAATTATATTTGTAAACCAAAAAAATGGAAAAACATAATTAAAAATTAAAAGTAACTGAATACCAAAAAAAAAAAACAATTAAAAGTAACTTAATTTATTCTATTGACATATATACTGCAGCCTTCTTTGTTCGATTTTTTTTACAGACATAAAATATTATATCATTGTCTTCTCTCCATTAATTTATTTTAAAGCATATTCTCTAGAACTGAATATTGAAAGATATATATCTCATTATTCTATGCCAACGGATAACTTTATTCTAAAATATAATAAATGAGGCCAATTATTTTCTATATGTTTGTATTTTGGTATTAGTTATTTTTAGGAAATCAAATTTCATACTTGTTATTTCAAATTTTAATTTTATATTTTTCATAATTTATATTTTTATTTATTTGAAGTCAATTTAACCAATAATCCAATGATTAAATTAGTAGACTCACCAGTTTGATGACTAGTATAGTGTTAGAGTGAAGAAGAATTGAAACGGTATGTGGTATTATTTACTGAAATTCAGAGTATCAAAGACTATACAAGAGCTTCAGTACATAAAGAAGGGAAAAGGTAAC
>JASCZI010272048.1:24651-38897 GCA_036250425.1 Stylosanthes scabra
TCATTATTGACAGCGGAAGTGTCATTCTTCAACAAAATAAAAGCTTCACCATTGCCCACCATTTCCAAAGACTAGGCTCCACCCCTGAATTTATTAAATGTTTATCAATATAGTTTAAGATTAAGTGAATACAAACAAATTAAATAGATCTAAACCTTAAACTTTAAATAATTACAATAGAAATTTATTGAAAATAAAAACACAACTCCTAACAATATGAAATTGCTTTCAAGAAACATGCAAAACTCAAGATCAAAAGAGAGACAAATTAAAATTAAAAGGCTCAAATAGATATAGCTTGTGATTACATAGTTTCAGTCTGAAGAATGAATATTACAATTAACTAATCTACTATTTATACTAAGCTACTGTCTAACTAATTCCTAAGCTATAAAGTAGAAAGCAATAGAAATTACAAGTAATCTAACTAATCAGTTGGCTTTATGCACTTGACTCACTTAATATAATCGTAATAGAAACATACCCCATGGATAGCTAAGCTATCCGAGAAGAAAAATAGTGAAATATATTTATTTTTACCATTAATTTTTTTAAAGTAAATGGTTAGTCATTTGAAAAATATATACTTTATTGTAATGGATAGTTTTTAATTTATAAAAATAAATAATTTTAAGTATACATTTATTCTATCTAATTAAATTCAATTAAATTATTTAATCTATAATTTTTTACTTAATATATAAAAATAAATATACGCTGAGTATTATTGTTTTAAAATATCACTATTGTTCTTCCAATTTCAAGTATATTCTTGTAATAAATAGACTAAAATAGCTAATAACTTAATTAGATCGACCAAGTTTTGCGCGGTCAAAGCAGTTAGTTAATCCCATGATGATAATTATCATCATTATTGAGAATAATATTTTGCACATTCTTACTCAAATCACACCCTTAATTTTCCCAAGCAAGCATGAACACATCAACAATAATAGATAACCACTTTGATAATTAATTAACTATTTCTTTGCTTTGAGAAAAATCAGAGGTGGGGGTTCATCCATTGAGCGGTAACCAATCGCAATAACAACCTCGTAACAGAATTTCTGGGTCCCACATACAAAAACAGAAAAGCAACCGTAACAGCGTTACCTTTTTTCGAAGGAATGAGGAGGATTCACGTTGGAGACGACGTTAACGGAATGGTTACGTCATTGTTCATCACAATATTCCTATTCCTTGCTACTCTAACCGTTTCTGCTCAATCTTCTCCTTCATCGCAACCGTCAACTCTTTCCGTTAACGATAACAACTTCGACAAAGACATCAACCTCTCAGGTGACGCTCACGCATTCGCAGACGGCGTGAGCCTCACGCGCCCTTCACAGTACAGCTCCGGCATCCTTCTCCGCAACTCCTCAGTCACTTTCTCCTCCGCCGCCGCCAACACCACCGCCGACAATAGCACCGGCACCTCCCTCTCCATCGAATTCTCATTCTCAATCTCCCCCGCCGAAGTCTCCGAGGACAGCGGAACCGGTTTCGTCGTTATCCTCATCCCCGGAGACTTCGACGACGTGTTCTCGGCGAACGACTCATTCGGAATCTCACAACAGTACGGCAAAAACTACGTCGCCGTCGAATTCGACACCTCTAAAGACGACGAGTTCAACGATCCAAACGCGAACCACGTCGGAATAGACGTCGGAAGCCTCATCTCCGTCGCGATCGCGAACGTCTCCGACTCAGACATCGTCCTCAACAACGGCGAGAAGCTGCATGCTTGGGTTGATTACGTGGCAAGCTCGAAGAATCTGGAGGTTCGGTTATGCAAGTCCGGTGAAAACCGCCCTATGGATCCGATCGTTTCGCACGAAATGGATTTTGCGAAAATGTGGGGGAACGAGCCGGTGTTCGTTGGTTTGAGCGCCTCGAACGACGCGGATTCCGTTCAGGTTGTTAGGGTGTACACGTGGAAGGTGGTTAGTTACGGACACGTGGCGGAAGAAAGTGAGGGTGGAGAGGGTGATGAAGGGGAGAAGGGTAGTTTTGGAACTTTGTCGGTTCTTGCTGAGGTTATATTCGGAACTGTGTGTGTTGCTTTGATTGCTTTTGTGGTGCTGTTTATGTGGGCCATATTCTTTCAGAAACATGAGGAAGAGTCTTCTTTTGCGCTTGGGAAGATGGGAGGGAACCGTGAGTATGAGAGGATTGATGTTGCTGTGGATAAGCAAAATCATGAAGAGGTTCAGAGACTGAATTAGTAGATGAAGATAATGATGACGATGATGATGATGTGATTATGGATTGTAAGGTTTTGTGTATATGTTTTGTTATTGTACCTATTTTGAATTGGGGAAATGTGTGTAATTTTTGTAGGAGATTATTTGTTTTCTTTGTAATTTAGAAATGTTGCAATCAGAACCATGTTTGTAAAGTAATTTCTATTTGCCTTGGCTATGAATTGTTAGCATTCATGTAACATGTTATGATCCTTGATAGAAACTGATTTAATTCGTTATTAATTAATTTTATTCAAGATACACTTGTATTATTGAGTTTTTTGTTTTAATTAAATATATATGTGTCTATGTAATACCTCGTCATTTTAATTTAACGTATTATGAAAATTACAAATTCAGGATTCAAATTTGCTACATGTATGATACATAGTTGATTTTCACCTTTCGAAGACTATAAGAACAATAGGAATATTTGTCAACAAAAGTCATGGATTTTAGCTTGGTCTTCATGTGTATTAATCTTGCTTGTATTGGATCTAGTCTTTCATATGAAGCGAGATAGGTCTCTTTCCTGCATCTTACTGTTTAGTTTGCTCACCAACATTCAAGCTTCATCACCTTTTTCTTGATATGCCAGCAATCCAATTTTCTTCCACTTACGTTCGTTCTTTCTCATTTATTTCCTCTATTTCGTTTTTGAACCCCAATCCTCTTCTCACTTTTCATATCACTTTCTCCACCTCAAATCCCTAATTCATGTTTTCAAATAAATAGGAGAAACATTTAAGTTGTCAAGATTTGATTTTCAATGTCATGCATCTTCAAATTTATTTTTTAGGCTAGACGATCTGCCTGAACTAAATATAGATAGGTTAATTAACTTGAGGTTGTTTAATAATTAATTCACTAATTTGCTTTAATAAGATGAAACTATTTTACTATTTTGACGATTAGACTTCTATTATATTCTCATAATAAAACAACCTAAAATAAAGAACGATACTACTACAAGAATATCATATTCAAAATTTAAATTTCATGTTGAACAAGATTTTCAATTTCTTTGTTGTATTAGTTTCCAAGTTTTTTATGTTTAGTTGTAGTTTCTATTTTTCCAATAAAAATATTTGGTATCAATTAAACGAATAAACTTTTCATAGAACAAATAGTCAAATATATATACGATGCTTGTTGGCTTGAAAAAAATGAATGGTTTTAAAATGAAGAGCACAGACTACTTGCACTTGCACGGTAGAAAATGATTTGTCAAAGATATTATTTCCAAACCATATATATATACTTAGATGTGGTCAAAATTTATTTGTTAGATAAATTTTATTATTTTTGTATTTGATGCATGGACTTATTTAATGTAAAAATATATTGATAAATACATAAATATGTGTAAGTGTAGTATTTTAATATGAATTTAATTTTTATGAACCGTCAGTGTAAAAGAGTTCTACTCATATATTTAATTAGGTGTTAGCACATCATCAAAAGTAATTAATTTTCAAATCCATTACTTCTAAAGTCATATAAATACATGAATCTAATTGGATGATTATGTAAAATTCTTTACGGTGCATCAAAATTAAACTTTTTTAATATTTGCAACTTAAATTTATATTTATTTTGAGATATCTATTAATAAATCTAAATTTATTTAAAATTCTAAAATATGAGATAACAAAAAGTTATATATGTAGAATTAATAGTTCTACATTAAATATGCGAAAGTAAAACAACAATTTATTTAATTTTACAAATATCAATCTTCTTTCGTGGAACAATTTCTTTATTAATTAAGGAAGAAGGACTTAGCTTTAATTTTGATGGCACTAATTAATTAAAGGGCACTACCGTTCTTCGTCTCTTTCTACTTTCAATCCCTTGCTTTTATTTTTGTTCAATCTTTTCTTCCTTTTTGCTGATAAGCTTTATTTCTTCTTGTATTATTGGAATCAATTATTGATGCAAATTGAGTCTTGTATGATAATCTATACTCTTAAAGTGATATGAGATGAGATGAGAAGAGTAGATGACTGAATAATATAATAAATTAAACAAAAAGGTAAGAGGAATTAGTGGACCAAAGCAAGACGCTGAGCATAGTCAAAGTCAAACAGTCAATTGCATTGTTTTGTTTTTTTAAGTGATTGGATGATTTGTTTATTAATAATTCTAAGTGAATAATTGATTTTGACCAACCAAGTGTAATCAAGTAATTTATTTTTATGTTAAATATAAGATAATTTCGGTGTCAAATAGAATTTTATTTAGATGCATTTTTTTATACTGTTTGACACCGAAATATTATTCTATTTAGCATAGAAATAAACCACTTGATTGCACTTGATTGGCCAAAACCACTTATTCAAATAGCATTACTTTTTGTTTATCATATGAAAAAAAAAATAATAATGTTACATATACATCTATTTTATCAACCAAATTTTAATCAAGTGTTATTTTTCTACTCTCACCAAATGCGTACGTCACACGCATAATCTCCAACTCTTTCAAAATTAGAAAACACGCGCTTCTTTCTCTTCCTAATTTCTCTGCAACTTTTCCTCTTCCTCCTTCCTACTACTGCGTCACCATCATCGTCGTCGTTGTCGTCGGCTGCTATTGTTGATGATCTTCCTCTTCTTCTTTTTCTTCTTGAACAGAACCGAGTTTCGAGAAAAAAATGAAGTGGATTTTCATTATAAAACTGAACCGGATTTTTATAAGAAACAAAATCGGATTTTCATGTAAAAAATAATTTGATTTTTATGAAAATTAGAAGTACCCGTAGGCGCTCATCTTGGCGCCTAGGCATCTAAAAACAGAACCAGATTTTTATAAAAAACAGAACCGGAATTTTAGGAAAAATAGAACCGGATTTTCATGAAATCAGAAGCACGTTTAAGCGTATAAAAATAGAATTGGATTTTTATAAAAAACATAACCGGATTTTCATGAAAAACAGAAGGATTTTCATGAAAATCAGAAGCACGCCTAGGCGCCCATCTTGGCGCCTAGACGAATAAAAACATAACCGGATTTCTTCTCCTCCTCCTCCTTCTCCTCATCTTCTTCTTCTTCTTCTTCTTCTTCTTCTTCTTCTTCTTCTTCTTCTTCTTCTTCTTCTTCTTCTTCTTCATCATCATACTGATTCTGGTTCTTCTTCTCATTTTCCTTTCCCTTTCTTTCCTTCTCCTCCTCCATTTTCTCTGTTGCTGCGTCATTGATGCCGCTGCTGTCGTTGTTGTCGTCGTCGCTGCTGCCGTTATCGTCCTGCTGTCGTCGAAAGAAGCGGATGAAAGAAGGAGAAGAAGAATGACGACACGAAGAAGAAAAACGAGGAAGAAAGGAAGACTCTGTTGCTATATAGAAGGAAAAACTCGTTTTTGAAAGGCGCGTGAATGAGAAGTGCTTGGTTGGACTTGGTTGACCAAATTGCTTGATTGTATAATTAATTTCCCAAGTTTTTAGCATTAGTTAATTAATTTAATTTTAATAATTTAATTTATTACAAATGTAAAAAAATTTACATACAAAACTAATTTTAAAACAACAAAATAATTAATTTTTAAATGCACTATGTAAAAGTTATCTAAATATATGAATTTAATTAAATAATTATTAAAATTTAAAACATTTTATAATGTATTAAAATTAATTTTTTTTTATGTAAATGATATATTCAATAGGGTAATGTTATTTGAACAAATGGTTTTGGCCAACCAAGTAGTTTATACTCTAAATAAAGTTCTATTTGACACCGAAATAATATTCTATTTAGCATAGAAATAAATCACTTGGTTGCACTTGGTTAGCAAAAATCACTTGTTCACGTAAAATTATTGTATTCAATAATATTAGAGTAACAATAACCGAAAATTATCTTATATAATTTGATATTTATTATATTTAATATTACATAATTATTGCAATAATTAAACAATATAAAATAAAATAATTTAAAAATATTTTAGAGTATTTCTTTTTATTATCTCCCGACTTTTTTTTTTATTATGATATTGCTCCAGTGATGGTGGTATTCCTAAACGTTATTATTAGCTCCCAATTTCTATTGGACATTATTGAACAAGTTCTATTATCAGATTAGACATACACATATTTTATTTCCCTCAATGTATATATATTGGGTTGTGGTCACTTTCAGTCTTCAGATAATCATCAAAAGCGAAATATAATTAAAGAGTCCTTCTCATTGACGCTTAGCATTTTTTTCACTTTTGGTTTTCATTACATGAAAAAGATAGATTATTCACTAAACAACAAATAAAAAAGAAGAAGAATCCAAGAAGATTTTTAATTATTTAAAGTGGGTGGGACGACAAAGATTTTCAAGTGACCTTCATAACCATATTGACCATATATCAATTAAATGCGTTAGCTTTCAGCATCTTCATTCATCCTTTTATTTTATTTTATTTTACTTTTAGTTGCTAATGTAAAAAGAATAGTAATTTAAGAGTAATTTGAAAATCTTTAATACATTATTCCGTATGTTAGAAATATACTTTTTATTTTTTATTTTCACTTTTAGTATTATTATTTTTTTCGAATTTTGTTAAAAAGAAAACAGAATTTTATTATTTAAATTTTCTTCATAAAATCTTAAATTGAAAATTATTAAAACTAATAATAAAAAAGTTTTCCCAAATCCAACCATACATGCCTTTATTAAATAAGTATTTTGTGAAGATAAAAAATCTATTAAAAAAACTACATATGGTGAAGCGAAACACTAAGAATAATAAAAGCAATAACATTATATTATATGATATGAATTATTTAGGGTGAGTAAAAGAATTTCGTACAAATGATTCTTAATAATCAATAACGAATTTTCAAAGCATCACAAAAAGAGTCCTAAAAAAAATGTAAAGATTCACCACCAATTCTCCATTGTTACTGTTTTGAAGAAGGTGGACAACAGCTCTATTCCATACCTACTTTATCTTTCTTTTTAAAGTATCTCTTTTTTCTTCCAACAAATTATTAGTTTCCCAATTAGTGTGCAAATTCTGTCAATATGATTACAATTTCAATCTCAATTATTATTAATTATTCTTAATCCCAAAAATATATGACACTTTTATTTATAAAACATATATTAAAAGAAGGGAAATAAAATAAGAAGAAATAATTTTTTGTAAAAGTATTCTCATTATTGCACTACTATAAATATATTCGTACGAACTTTTCTAGTTTAGTTATATTATTAAAAGATTCTTATTAACTATTAAGGGTATTTGTTAGAAAACAAAAAATTAAAAACTAAAAAGTTCATCCAAGGAAGCTTTTCATTAAAAAATAATAGTAAAGGATAAATATACTCCTTCTTTTTTAAAAAGCAAACAAATATATTTTTACCTTGTGGAAATACATCTATACTCTCAGTCTTCAAAAAAATTTGACACATGTACTCTTCCGTTGCTCTCACTCACGTGCCCATTTCGCTACATGATGAGTTGACTATTAACGGATTTGATGTGGCCATTATGAAACCACACTAGAAGGGTTAAAGAATAATGGGTAGGTTGAACAAAAATGAAGTTGTTTTTACACATCCTTTTTTATTCCTCTTTTACATCATCCCTTTCAGTTTAGGCTTATTCCAGAACGACATTAAAATTCTGCAAAGGCACTCAACCATAGAGAGCGAAGGAGTTTCTTCAGGATCTACACGGAGCAGCGCGGCGATGGTAGATCGCAGAAGTCATCCTCAATTCAGGGTGTATACACAGCCAAGGTTGGGGATGATAAAGATGGAGCAAAGCCTGAACCTTTAACAATGGCCACAACTTTGTGACGATTGAGCAACTCACAGAAGCACACAACCTTAAGCCTTCGATCACACGTTTGTTTTAGGGCACAAATCGTAATAAGAGAGCAGCAATAGGGTTAAATAGGCAAACCCAACTTCTGCTAATAACAACGTTTAATCACCAACGGAAATAATTCCTCTAACGTGGCTCCGTAACAGCCACATCAGATCCGTTAACAACCAACTCATCATGTAGCGAAACGGGCACGTGAGTGGAAGTAACAAAGGGGTATATGTATCGAATTTTTTTCAAGGCTGGAGACATGGATGTATTTCCACAAGATGAGGGGTACATTTGTCGGCTTTTTAAAAGTAAGGGGTATATTTATCTTTTACCCTTTTAGTTTTAGTCTTAGTACTTTTTTTATATTTTGATTTGGTCTGATAAAATTTAAAATATCTCTATTTTAATTTATGTTGTCAATTTTGCCCGTTGAAAATACTGACGTGGCTAATTAAATGTTGATATAATATATACTACGCTTATCTGTTACGTTAGCATTTAATGATGAAATTTAAAATAAAAAAACTTATAGACACTAAAATAAAAGAACATATATTTTATAAGTATAAAAAATATATTTATCTATTTTGACTTATACTCGTATCAAAAGTGACATATTATTAGAAGTAGAAGAGAAATATAAAAATACATTTAGAATGAATAAGAAAAAAACATCATTCTATTATTGCTATTGCTACTGCTACTATATTCTGATAAACCAATAGTAGTTTATGTTCATATTTGCTACGACTACTAAAGGTGAGGCGTAAGAATAATACAATTAGAAATATGTTGTAACTTACAAGGAAACATAACGAAGTATCTATGTCGTGTAGAATACATACTTCTTTTAGGTAGCAAGGACTGCTTTTTTTGAAAAGAAAAAAAAAATCAGATGCATTGCATTGTAACTCTAGCATTAAAATAAAGAAAATTTAGGTTATTTTAGAATTATTTTTATTATCTTTTAAACATTTTCAATTTTTATAGCAGTTAATGTTAATGGCTATATATTTGGAAAATAAAATTTTACTTGTGTAGTTTTCTTTTTTAATTTTCTAACTCGAGAAGTCGAAAGCTTATCCTCCATAGATTTAAGCTCCATTTAAGAATTTTTCATTAGCAAAAATAAACATGAACAAATTTTTTGTAACTTTTAAGAAAAAAAAAAAACTTAGTAACAATGTCAACAGTAGTAGCAGAAAAAGATACACCAAAAATGATAATATATATCAAATTTTTAAAATATGCAAGTTAATGCCATGAAATTATCAAATTATCAAGTTTTTATATTTAATTTAATATGTATAATTTTATATAAATAATATCAATAATTATATATTTATAATATCTAAAATTATATATTTAATTTAATAACAAATCATAAATAAAAATAAAAGTTAATATAAAAAATTATAACTATCAAACTATCTCTACCAATTTTTTTTTAAAAAAATAGCATAAAAAGTTTCCTTTACTACTTTATGATGAAAAGGTAGTCAATCATATATAAAAAAAGTATGGGATTTTTTTTTTCCAATTCAATAATGACAAGGATGCACTAATTAAGAAGAAAGTTAAAGTTGTAAAATTCAGTTTAGGATGTAGTTGGTCTATAGTTTGTAGAATCATGATTTGGTTAATCAAACACAAATACGAAATCTAATTACTTTTCCATAAGAAGTTTTTTTCTATAGTTTATATATTTTCACAATAAATGTATTTTCAAAATTGTGCCTTAAAATTTCATACTCTAAATAATGAGTAGTGAGAACTTAGTAATTTTTCCAAAACAGAATTGATAAAGTTTTAAATTAAAAAATTAATTACTATTAAATACCCAATTTCCAACATATTTTTGGAAGCTTGATCCAATAAAAAAAAAGTATCAATCATGTGATAAGCGTGATGTATAAAGTACGGATACTTGGCTAAATTACTGTGTCCACATGTTGGACACTTTTTGGACATGATACTCACCGACACTCGTCCTACACACGTGTCTTAAGTGTTCATCCGTATTCTTAAAAAAAAAAATTCTTTTGGACATACTTGATATTTTAAAATATCATCACGTGTTTGCGTGTCCAATTTTATTATTAACTTATATCCTTAAAATAAATTTAAAAGTAGTATATATTATTTTTTTAAAAATAAAAATTATTTTAAATACTTTATATAATTAAAACGGACATTAAAAATATTTAAAAATAATAATTTAAAGTTTAATTTAAATAAAATATTAATATATTATTATAATTTTATTAAAAATACATTATCTTTTATATATATACCGTGTTCCATGTTATTAAAAAATTGAGATTGATGTATCGACGTGTCGCGTATGGTGTCGTATCCCGTATCTGTCTTGGTGTCTATGCATCATAGATTGTGATCCATTCAATGAATTAAAATGGTGACATATATAGTGAGGGAAAAATTTTAAGTATACCGGTATATTGGTATACCGATAACTTTTCACCGTTGAGTTGAATTAAAAAAAATATAAAACTATATATAAATCAAAATTAACAATTACAGGTTATCAGTATGCTAATATATCAGTATACTTGAAAATTTTTCTATAATGAGCCAGAGGTGGGACGGTAATGCACAGGAGCGCACAAAACCTTTTACGAAATAATCAGTTTAGATTAATCTAGTGATGAATTTATTAGTCTAATTAAATAAGTATTTAGCTATGAAAGATTTAAATTTTAGATTTTGGCTATAGTGGTGAAAATATTTAGTGGTCTTTTAAGATTTATAAAAAAAATTTAAATGTGGTTGTGATTATTTTAAATATATATCTATATTTCTTTCATTTTATAGATAGTACTTTAACTTATATCGACGACAAATTAGTTTTCAACTTGCTGGGTCGAAAAAATATTTTGGAAATTTTATTATTAATAGAAAATTTTATATTTAATAAATACAAACAAAATGCAATATAAATTTAAACTTGTTGTATTTTAAATAACTTTCTAAATTTATTATAATTTTAACATGTGCCTTAAAATACAAAATAGATACGTTTTGTATATTATACCGATAATTAGTTTTAGGGGTAAAGTACCATTTTTGTTGCTAACGTTTTGGGTAAGTCTCAAAGATGTCCATAATATTTAAAACGTCCTATTTGTGCTCTTAACGTTTTGAAACAGTATTAATTTTGTCGTACCATCAACTTTATTAGTATAAATTTCAACAATATACTCTTCTAAATGTAAAATTAATTAATCAATAGCTTTCTAGAGGCAATATTTACCAATCACACTCGAACAACTAAAAAAGATAAAATTTGGATGAGGAAGAAAAATCATTATGTGTTTTTTATTTTTTAGTCTTTGTATTATGTTCATATAGTGTGAAAAATAATAATTGACACGAAAAAGTGGATATGTCACTTATAATATTTTAGTGTTATGAACTAACCTATACGTATATAGCTTTGTCAGTGATTTTTTATAATTGCTTGACGGTAGGATAAGATTAATACGATTTCAAAATATTAAGAAGACAAATAAAACATTTTAAACGTTAGTGACATCTTTGGGACTTATCCCTAACATTAGGGACGAAAATGATATTTTATACTTAGTTTTAGTGTACACGGAATAACGCTTTAAATCATAAAATGTTTAGGAAAAAAATTTGGTATCCATTAGTTTGTTAACCATAATAATTATTACTTTTTATTTTAACTTTTATTTTTATTTAGGAATTATTATTGAAATAAATGTATAATGTTAGATGTTATAAATATATAATTATAAATATTATTTTTATATAATTATAGATGTTAAATTAAATAATGCAAGTTTAGGCCATGGTTAGCTAGCGATCATTTCTGAATGTTTAATGGTGTATGTAGTATGTTCAAGTACCACTGCACTGGCAGTCTGGCATCGCATTCGTATATACGCGCCAAATACACCGCAATATTCTCTCTTAATTTACCAAAATACAACGCGAGACTCTCTCTTAAATAATATTAATATAATATATTGTTACCAAACAAAAACATTTATCTACTCTAACACTTTATAAACGTGGATAAATATAAATACAAAATTAATAAATAAAGCAGATATATCCATCTCAAGAATAAAGCGGGGTAGAAATTAATCAAATTATTGAAACAGAAGATTCGCAAAAGAGGGGTGATTAGAGATAGCAAAAGAAGAAGAAGAAGAGAACTTGGCACTAGCAAAAGCGTAACAATTAAAAAAAAAAAAAAAAAGAGGGTGGGGGTTTGAGTATCTTTTTTGTTTTCATTTATTTTTTTTTTCCTTTTTCTGAATTCTGATATTATATAAGGTTGGCTGAGGAGAAGAGAAGCTTAGCGTGATTATCATTATTATTATTATTATTATTATTATTATGCTGCCATCTTGTGATGCAATTTAACCGTTACAATAACTAACCAAAACAATGGTTGCAAGAAACGACACTGAAATTGCAAATCAAAAGGATGATGATTTCAATGGCGACGTTAAAGCCCCAGAAACCGCCCACCAGATTAGCAGCGGTTAGTAACAACCGCTATTCCTTAATTTCCTTTTCCTTTCTTTTTTTATTATAGAATTTTTTTTAAAATTATTATTAATCCCCAGCTGAAATTTTAGGGAAGAGAAGAACAACATAATCGACACACGTGCAATAATTTATGTTTCTTTCCAATGTAATAGGAGTTAGGAGTTTGTTTGTTTGTTTTGTTTTCCTCTCTTGATTGAGATTGAAGATGACATAACTGAACATGAGGTGTGATAATTGAAAATGGAACTTACTGAAATTTGGGAAATAGTATATGATTTTTCTTTCTCTATTGGAATTTGTTGCCATGCATGTTGACCCTTTTTTTTCCCTGTTGAATCTTACCTCTATAATATAGCTAAACAATTTGATTTGTTCTGTTTTGTGGCAGATTCATGGTTTCAAGTGGGTTTTGTCCTGACCACCGGAATCAACAGCGCTTATGTGCTGGGATATTCCGGCACGGTGATGGTTCCGCTTGGTTGGGTAGGTGGCGTGGTGGGTCTGATCCTCGCCACCATGATATCTCTGTATGCAAATGCTCTTGTTGCTATTCTCCATGAGTATGGAGGAAGAAGGCACATCAGATATAGAGACCTTGCTGGGTTCATATACGGTAAGAAATACCTCTATTCTACAAAGAAGCACAAGTGGATGTGGATGTTTATGTTTATGCTGTCTAAGGTTTCTCATGTTTCATCCTTTTCTTAACTCAGGAAAAAAAGCATATACTCTTACATGGGTTCTACAGTACATTAATCTTTTCATGATCAACACTGGCTACATCATTTTGGCTGGTTCTGCCTTGAAAGTAAAACAAATTCAATCTCTTCCTCACTTTACAATACATATTAGAATACAAAATACTAATTACATGTCTGTAGATATATAAAGGTTGATATAGTGATTCACTTTTTTTGCCTGAACTTTTTCTATTTTATATGTTGAATGTGGTGCAGGCTACTTATCTATTATTTTGGGATGATGGCACAATGAGACTTCCCTATTTTATTGCCATAGCTGGCTTTGTGTGTACAATGTTTGCCATTGGAATCCCTACTCTTTCAGCTCTTGGAGTTTGGCTGGGTTTTTCAACACTCTTCAGTCTAGCTTATATCGTTATAGCATTTGTGCTGTCCCTTAATGATGGTAATATTTCATTTCTTCTGTTATGCTATGTGTGAAAAGTTATTCATGCCTCGTCCACTAAGCCGACAAATATCCCTCCACCATTGGATCGATCGTCTTATGGTGGAGTGTTTGTTAGCTTGGTATTCATGTTTAAGTGAATACTAAACAAGATTGTTGTTGTTAATATTAGGATTGAAGGCACCACCTCGAGATTTCAGTATTCCGGGCGAGGGTGTTGGTAAAGCATTTACAATCATCGGAGCGAGCGCTAATCTCGTGTTTGCATATAACACTGGCATGCTCCCCGAAATACAGGTCTGATAAGATAGGGAGAAACAAATACTTACATGTTCTTAAAAACACATTTAATTTATAAATACATACTGATGCACAACACAAATTGATTGATATATATATGACAGGCAACAATTAAGCAGCCAGTTGTGAAGAACATGATGAAAGCCCTGTATTTTCAGTTCACAGTTGGTGTTCTTCCATTGTACCTGGTTACATTCACAGG
>JASCZI010272048.1:47514-57735 GCA_036250425.1 Stylosanthes scabra
CACTCCTAAAATTTTGGTAGTTGGTACATCAGACCTTGGTGGTTGTAATGTATTTATCCAATCACTAGATATTTGTTAGCAATCTGCATATAGTCTTAGTCACCTTTAATTTTTTCTTAGTTCATTGGTTATGTGCATTGGTTGGTGTTGGGTTGTCTCTGCTTGTTGAATATCTGGTCCTTGCCTACCCCTTTCTCTTTTTTGACCACAATCTCCCTCAGGTTATTAAAATTTTCACATTGCCCAGTCATACATATTATGATATAGTTTCTCAAATGCCAAAATTCTATTTTAGTCCTTGAAAGATAAAGTATTAGTTCTTCAAATGTTATTATCACCATATAAGCAAGATCCAACACAGTTCTTAAATTTAACTGTTCAGTCATTGCTTTAGTGACTTAAAGGGATGAATATGGTGACATTTTGAATCTGAGGGACTAGTAGTCACAACGAATCTCCGTTTAGGGATTAGTAGTGAGAATGGTTTTTCAAGTTTGGAGAACTATTGTGGTTTAGGGTGGAAATGTCAGATTATGTGATTATTAAAGATGCCACGAACAATTCAAACTTGTTGCATAATTAGCTCATGGGATGTCACTCAATTTTCTGCTGCATCTCGAATGCTAATGCTAGGCTATTGGTAGTTTAATGTTTAGTGTAATAGATGGGCAAATGTATACACAATCTGCTCAAATTATTGTATAAGATCAAAGACCGAAGTCCTCACCAATTTCAAGTTGCTCTACTTAGCTTTTTCTTAGTCTTTGCATTAAGGAAAGCAGCGTAAATGCTTTAGTCTCAAGTTGATTCCTTGTAAACTTATATTTGATACTTTGGCTTATGCAGGTACTAGGGAATGCTAAAGGGGCTGTAGCAGTAGTAGTATCAATTCTAATATTTAGAAACCCAGTTTCAGTTACTGGAATGATGGGATACACCCTCACAGTCTTTGGAGTTATCCTTTACAGTGAAGCGAAAAAGCGAACCAAGTGATATATATACATCATTCTTCTGAAGTTGACATTCAACTCCTCATATTTTGTTTTGGTGACTGCACTGCACAGACAACCTCAATCAAAGATTATACAGAGGCAAATTTGTTTAGCATGCTAGTGACAGAAGATTCATTTTCTCTGACTCTTAATATACAATTTTTTTTTTCTTTTTTGGTTTTACTCCTCACTTGTAAAACCTCGATTGAATGGGTTCACCCATGTATAAACATTTATTTAGAAATAGTTCTCACAGTTCAAAAGTTGCAATAATTGGCTTGTGTTTTATCCTGCTTTACACCAATGTTGAGGTAAATTCAGAGGATTATAGGAATGTCTTTTCTGTCATTTTATTCTTTGGGATAAGAGTGGTAGAATTGAACCACTACTCATGTTGTTAACACTACTCACATTCGTTTATTAATGATAAGATTCGTATCTTTAGCTCTCATAGTGTGGATGGCCAAAATTTTCTTTTTTACTGATTCTCATATAGACACTGTTCTGAATCAAACAATAATAAGAAATGACCACAAAATTTTAACTAGATCAAACTTTTTATCAATATTCATGGTGAGGTACCTCAATTTTTGGAGAGCAAGTCAAGCACTTGCATAATCTGATACATGAATGTTATCTAATCATGTTTGAAGGGGGCATTGATCCCTGTTGATGGTGTGGAGGCAGAGTAGTGCTGTCTCTTCCACTTAATGACAGATCAAGCTTGGCCAAGTTTGGATCAGATCGATGCTTCTCCCAAGCTGCTGTAAAATGCTGGCCTTTGCTTCTAGGTAAGCAAGAAAAAACATTGACCAAATGAGGGATTGAATAAAGTATATACTTAAATTATTCCAAGAAAGAATAGTTAACAAAGTCTTACTCTTGAAGTAGAATTAGTATCTGATATATATTTGATCTAATCTCCTCCCTAGCCGTTCTCAAAGCTGCCTCCTTATAAACAAGCGCAAGTTCATCTACCAATCTGAAGTCAAATCGTGTGGCAAAAGGAATAAGGATCCAGCTGGATAAGTGGGAAACCATACATAATTTCTGGAACTTTAACAACTCTAAAAAATATGACTGTTGAAAGATAGGGATGCAACATGTCTCTTAAAGTCAAGTAGTAAATGTCCAGGAAGTCAATGGAAGGTTACAAGCAGAATTTAAGGGCCGCGCAAAAGGAACTAATCATGGAAAACTAACTACTAAAGCATCACTTTGAATCCAGGCCCATTTCTTATTTATTTCTTTTCCTCATTTTCAACACTCTATTTTATTATTATTATTATTATTATTATTATTATTATTATTATTATTATTATTATTATTATTTTTTGTTAACATCTTAAAATGAAGGGCCACTGACTTAAGACAGTTAATTCAGAGTAGCATTAATATCTTGCCAAAAGTAAAATAATAACAACGGCATGTTCATTAAACTATGAAAGGAGATACTCAACTGCTAGTGCTAGCTAACAATTAATTAAGTGGTATCCTGTTTATCAAGCATTTGAATGCAGAATTCATCTGGAATAAAAATGTCATGCAGTTGAAATTTAAATTCACCTTTCAACATATGGTGAGTTCCTAACCCAAGTCAGTCTCAGAACTACATAAGTACATTTTAGAACCTGCAGAATAACATAGCAGAAGATTTAAGCATAAATTACTATAACAAAACAACAATAAAGCCTTATCCAACTAGATGAAGTCAGGTACATAGATCAAATAATGTCATTGCATTCCGTCATATATCATGCCTACACTAAGCCCACTATGATTAAGATTTCTCTTGGGCACCCTAATCAGAAATTACTACATTTTTCACCCCAAAACTGGAACAAAATTGTTTTTATTGATCAACGTCAAAGCCACACAAATAGAATACTAAAATAGAAAGGCAATATTGCAGTTAGAACTATTGCAATTGTCCAGAATGTATTTCAACATTGCATATTGCACCCAACAATTTTAGTTCAGATTTGGAAAATGTTATCGTCAACATCATGACATAAACTTGGAATGTCTTTTCCAAATGTTGAAGGCATAACCTGGGAATTCCTTAAACTTCCCCATAAGCATAGAAAGATACTCACCAAAATAAGAGTCTCATCATCATCGACATGCATCCACTGAAAAAATAAAGGGAAAATGCGCCTGAAGTGAGCTAATAACACAAGACCAACTGCATTAAATAGTGAATCGGCAAATTTAAGCCATGCAATGCGGCGTTCTTTGTTTTTGGGCTGGCGCTCCAAGTGACTTAACATCTCATTTAGCATCCTTTCAAACCTGTTCATGCCTATGTTAGATTGAAGATAAGAAGCCTTATTATTGACCAATTAAAAGGCAGACATGGGATATCAGCAACTATAATTCCAAAATCTGAGATTTGGTGGAACACTTTCTGACATACATAACATGTATACAACTATTTTTCTGGGTAACAGCAAGTTACACAACCTGATCAATCAAGTGACCAAGAATAAAGTACCAAGCATTTCAAAATTTATTCAGTTTCGGACAAGAGAAATGACAAGAACTGCATTTTCTGACTGCATAATTTTTCACATAGCTGTAGGAATTCAGTTTGCTAATAATTCCAATGCCACAATTCTAGGTGGTATATGCAGACATAAAAAGGTTGCTATTATGTCATGTTATGTATTAGTTAAAGAACACTGTATAGAAATGGAAATATACCAGGGACTACGTGGATTACTTCTCTGAGTCAAAGTTGAAATAACTACTGATGCCTCAACCACCTGCTGCCATATCTCATCAGTAGAAGCAATATTCTGGCAACAAGCATCAAGAATCACATCCGCAAATGAACCAATCTCAGCAGCAGCAACATTTTTTCCAACATGTGTAAAACAAACCATCCCCTGCCCCTGCAATTGTACAAGGAAAAGAGATTTACCAATTATTGACCAACTTATATTTTCAAATACAAACCTTCTAAACAGTTTTCCTAGAAAATCAGTACAACCTCAAATAAGAAACTAGAAGTCTATAACCCAGCTTCTTTTTCAGTTGCAGTTGCAGTTACAGCATAACATACCTTCACCTCCGGCGACCAGTGATCAATGGCAGTCAGCAAACTAGGAATCAGTAATCCACAAAACTTGCCCAAAAGAGGATATTCAACCTGTGACACAAAACCAGTTCAAACCCCTGAACAGCTCGATTCTCAATGCATCACAAACGGACAAAATAGAGACAAGGTTCACTTTTCTATCTTCCCCTTGTGCTTGAACAATAATCAAATGTCTATAACACTAGTAGCCCCAGAGAAACAAACCATACTCTAAATGCATTTGAAATGTAATTCAACATGATTTTCCCAACTATGTTGAAATCAATTGATACTCAATTTGAACCTTTCGAATTAAGGTCTGAGGTGTGATAACTGAAATCAAAACAAGCCATAGTACCTGAGTGACAAACCATCGTAACTGAAAAGCAGCCAGAACAGCAAACCCAACCGGCACCCTCGCTGACGCAGCGGAGAATTCGTCACTCTCATCCGTCTTATCAATGGAGCTCTCCTTTATCCTCTCCTTGAGAAGTGGCAACACCTCAGGCACCAGCTCCACCACCAACCTTTTAAACAAAAAATTACTCAAAGAGAGTGAATGCTTGATTCCAATTACACAATTAAGTGATTAACAGAAAAAAACTAACTTTTCAACTTAGTCTCTAACTAACTAAATAACAGCAAGATAACTAACTGAGTGATATAATAACGAATTTTTATAACAACCTCTTCTCTTTCGGGAGCGAGTCGCAACTCAGCCCCAACTCGGCAGCCTTATCGAAGATCCCGCCCTCATCCGCTGCGGCGGCGGCGTAGTGTTGGGAGAATTCAAGGAAGGAGGCCGCGGCGAGTGAGGAGAGGCGCGTGGTGATCCAGGATAGGAGCGTGGATTGGTCGGAGGTGAAGGGCTTGAAGGTTGAAGCAGAGGATAAGAGCGCGCAGGCGAGGGCGAAGTCCTTGATGGAATCACGGAGGGCGGTGGTGGTATTGGAAGAATCAGAGGGCGGCGGAAGAAGGAGTGGTTGGAGGAATGCTTTGACGGAGACGGAGGAGCTCTCGGGAGCAGTGTAAGGGGTTCCGGCGAGGCACTGCGCGATTTCGTTCGATAACCTAAAAAAATTACAGTATGAGAACACGGCAATGGGAGTGAGAGTGAGAGTGAGAGAGAGAGAAACTGACCGATGGAGAAGATCCCGGAGAGATGAATGTGAATGCGACATTTGGTGTGTAACCGCCGTTCGTTACGACGGCGGGGGACTGTAACTCTCCTGCGGTCCTGATCTCTGACGCCGTACAGGTTTAATTAGTTGATTTTTTTTTTCCGGTGACGAAGCCTCGAAAGGATTACATAATAATCAAATTAAATTAGCAAGAAAAATGATCCTTAAAATGGACGTAATATGAATTTAGTTCATGATGCTAATAATATGACAAAGGGAAATGTTTGGGGGACAATGAAAAACCAGTCCAATCAGCCCAAACTTATTTTATATAACAAATTCGATAATTTTATATTTTAGATGTTAAATACGATAATTTTATATATTTTTTTCAAGCTAGCATTACTCATAAATTCTTTTTGTAAAACCTCTCTTATGTGGTGAATCGGTGATGTCATCTTAATATAGCCCTCTCAATATGTAGAGGCATTTGTAAGGACTCACGAGAGTAAAATCGATTTTTCGTAAAATTGAAAAATAAATTAAAAATATAAAACATAAAATGATAACAAAATTTAAATACTTAAGTTGTCTGATTTTATAGAAATTTTGTAAAATCAATTATCTTATTCAAAATTATAATATTAAAATATATTAGAAGTTAAATCAAAATCCTAACTAACCAACAAGTAACCAATAAAAATTTAGCGAACGTCATTCAACAATTTAAACTAAATATTTTATTTTTTTAGATATCGAATATTCTATTTCTAAAAAATACAAAGTTAAGTGAAGTGATTGTTAGTTGCTTTAAATTTTAAATATTCTAAATCATTCATTGTGAACGTTTTATAACGAGTGATTGCGAATATTTTATTTTTTGTTTGCTAATTTATTAGTTAAAAAAATATTGTTAGCTAACGAAATTGAACCAAATTAGTTTAGCAAATCTTCATTGCAAACTCAAGTAGTGCCAATTCACTCACAGCGTTAAGTCTCATTTGATGGAAAGAAGGTTACTAGGCTAGGACTAATTTGGTGCATCTCTTTGAATTTTAGAGACAAATAATGGAACTAAAATTTAGTAAAAGTAACACATTGTTGTTTAACTGAAACACCCATTCTTAGAATACAAAATTCATTACATCAACTGATAAATTGACTGTATAAATACAAGCAAATATACAAACATATGGCTGTCTTCTGTACAACATGAAAATAATAATCTACAGGTTATTTATATATAATCCTGTAGGATTAGTACACATAACTATAAAGAGCTTGCCTTCCAATGGCCCTTATTGAGCTAAATCTGAAACCACACACAATACATAGATATAGTGAGAATTTAAAATTCCCAGTAGATAGAAGAAAATCATTTAGTGGTTTCAGTCGTTCTTCATGGAAAATAACTTTGTCTATCACCGTTATATCAAAATAATGCTATGATATGCAATGCAAATGTCTTCATCACATTTTATTTATCTTTTTACTTGATCTGCTTGTCTTACTCATCATAGGCCTCTTTAGGGAATTCCCAATCTTTGGTGGATTTTATAACATCATGACAACAAAACAGAATCACTTTGCTAAGTAGGGATGATAGACACACTAGTTCCCCCCCACTCACCTTAGCACAGCCAAGTCTTAATAATTTATTTATTTTTATTTGCGTTGCTAAGTAGTGATGATAGGCACACTAGTCTCCCCCACACTCACATTAGCACATGATTTTAAAGCATCGTATTAGAGATGTTAATAATCGTAAATGATAGCAACAACAATAATAACAATAATAGTAATAGTAATAATAATAATAACAGTAATTATTATAACAATTATAATCATACTAATAGTAGTAGTATTAATAATATATCATTATAATAATATTTATAACATAATATAATAATATTATTAGATTAGTAATAATAATAATAATAAAATAGCTAGATTAGTTAATAACAATAATAATAAGTAATTAGAATATTATTATTGTCAGATTAGCAATAAATTCTATCATTAAAATAGTAATAATTATAACATAATAATATTAGTGATGGATTATTAGTAATAATAACAATAATACTAATAATATAATAGTAGTAATAATAATAGCATGATAATAAATATAATAATAATAATAATAATCACAATAATAATATTAAACAAATCTGGCGGTAGTCCGCACTAGTCCAAATAAATAATGCAAGAAAATAATATTAATGATATACAATAGCCAGAAGGTAAAAAAATATCTACCTTAATATCTTATACTTCTTCTTCTTCTATCTTCCTAATCTTTTGTTATAAAACTAAGACTATAATAGAGAGAATAAGAGAAGGAGCTAGAGAAAAACTATAGAAAGCAAGAGAGAGAATTTCTTATTGATTTCTGAATATGAAAAACTAATGAAATCATAACCCTATTTATAGTTTTGAAATTTTACTATGCAGGTTATTATTTGAAATATTATATTATTTTGGTTACTATGCACTATTTATTTTTATATTATTATTTTTCCTTCCTCGTGGTGCATGCATTTTTTTTTTTTCACATAAAAACTTATTGCGTGTATCATTTTAGCATGATATAGACATCAGAAAAATTTCTAATTATATAAATTAAATCATACATATAATATTACCTTATTTTAGCAACTAAAATATAATAAAACAAAATATAATTTGGGCAATTATTTTGGAGGTTACATTAACTCCACATCTCAAGTACCCAATGAGATTCTCCATGAACTACTCATAATCTCATATACTTAACCATGCTAATTCCTGGGTTCTTTCCATGTATTACATAATTCATGTACATATACCACGAATTAGTATCAGGAATTCAGGATCTTTGAACCTTTTTCACACTAATTCGTGGTATGTTTCTGGGATCCTAAGAGAAAGTCAGAAACTGTGGCGAATAAACATCTAGCAAAATCACACTCTCATTAGTCAATGTTGATTGAATAAATAAAACCACACAAGATTGGCACACCACACATTTTCAAAAGAAATGTAAGAAACAAACAAGCAATCATACCAAATGAGAAAGAAAGAAAAAAGGCCACACATACAAACACTTCCATGAAAGATTAAAAAAGAAGAAAAAATTAAAAAGAAGGGGAAAATGAAACTGCAAGAGATGGCATCAAGATTCTTAAGAATCTGGAACAGAGGTCGCCGCCGTTGCAGCCCGTTTGATCGATGCTGACTTAATAAGATGGTTATAGCTGCCTTTCTCCTTAAAAAGCTGGGAGAAATGGTGCTTGCAGTACAAAATACCCTCGAGGGCTGCATAATTCGACGGTGTTATCGGACAGCCACCGTGAGAACACTTGAAACATGATTTGTGATATGCCTGCCCTTCCACTGTTACCTGCACTCAAACAAGTGTTATTCTTCAACCAACATTTCAATTCAGGTAAATGCATACAAACTCATTCAGGAAATTCTTGGAAGAACACAAAGTCTAACAAATCATATTTAGGCAAACTAACAAAAAGGTTGATGGAACTTGTAAACAACTTAATTTAGCCTGAATGAGTTAGTAGGGTCAACTTTTAATTCGAGTGTGTCTAAATGTGAGTTATTAGACTTGTTATCGTGCAAAAATCTTGCAGTAGAAAGTAGATTCTCCAGTTTACTATTATTCATAAGCAAACATACCGTTTTCTTTCCGGTCTTGTGTCATCTTAGGCACATAACGAAACTTTAGACACTACAATTATCAATTCCTATGAAGACCACAACTCTATCAAAGCCTACTTTTGTTTCAAGGATAAAAAATGAACTTCGAAATCTTATTATTCTGCAAAAGAGAATGATAGTGTAGGATTGGTCTAGGACACAATAATGTGCAATGCTTGGCACAACCAAACAAAGGGAAAAAAGTCGAGCAAACACGAGTTTTTGTGTAGCAATTTAGCCAAAAAATAATCCATAATTCCAGAAAAGGAAGAGAATAGACACTTTAACTAAGCATCATTATGCTCCAGTAAATATTCAGAAAAGACATATCTTAGTGTTTTGTAGATACACTCAAATCCAGCACTATTATATCCACTATGTAATTGAACCTACAACAAATATCAAATAATCTGTTTTGAGTTTGTTTCGGGTCCTAACCTTTTCCAACGGATAAGCAGTTTTCCCGCAGGTAGCACACTTTTCTTGTGTTCCAGAAAACATGCTTGCAGCTTTACTGGGAGACCTTGTCTATAACAATTAGAAGATGCCATTTCCAGTAGTTATTCCATAAAAACCAAATGTAATACACCAATTTATGAAAATCCAATCACAAAGAAGTTTAAACAAAACGAAAAACAATAAACAAATCTAACGGTTATACCAGCTCGGGAGTTGTCTTGTCAGCTAACTTAGCAGCTGTTCAAAAGGAAATAATGGCCATTAAAGAGGCATCCGACTCAAAAATCACACGAAGATAGCTCTATCCTTGAAGAATAAGACAGACATACATGACTGGAAATTCTTGGTGAACGAGCCTGTCTCCTTGAAGAGCTGCTCGTAATGAGGCTTACAGTATAGGACACCTTCCATTGATGAATAGTTGCTCAGCTGAAACATAAAAATCATCAACAGTAGTAGTGCTTCTGTAACTAAAAACTAAAAAAGTGTAAACCCAGATATACAAATGGTAGTTCAAAATTTATAATTCGCGGCCGATCTAAGCCATACTACCGATGGAGGAACAATTTCACACTCCATAAACTCCAACCTTCACTTTACATACCCATTTCTTCCTTTCTGATAAAATCATCAAAGTCACAATACTCCAAATGAAGAATCAATAGTTTTGGATCAAAATCAAATAAATATGGAAACCGGGCATCGAATTAAAGCAAGAATCTCTAGCAACATTCTGAGAGTACTGAACAATAATCACATGCTATCAGATCAACATTGCAGGCTTGAAGCTAAAACATAAAAGAACATGCATACATATATATATATATATATATATATATATATATATATATATATATATATATATATATATATATTT